>VMDR010016535.1:0-21059 GCA_007922815.1 Macrotus californicus
GCAGCCATTTTAGTTGACCTAAGTGACTTCACTTTGTTTTATATTCTTTATGCTATCTTAATCAGACCAATGCCATTCTCTTGGTCCTGCTCTTCACACCGACCTAGTAAACAGAGAGGTGCTCTGAGGATCTGTGCACAGTACAAGGTTCTTACAGGGAACTGGCTGGGACAAGAAAAGTCTTTTCAGGCAAGCTTGCCTGTCTTTGGGGGAAAGGCAGCAAGGGTCCTATCAGGCAGATGACCTCACTACCCTGATCAAGAAATTCCAGTTTAAAATTCCACTCCCAGGAAGGGCTGAAACTGCAATTAAGTCTGGGTTTGCTGTCCTGGGGGCAGGTGACTCCACCTTGGGCCGGTTTCTTTTTCTTTACTGTGGAAATTATGTGTTTTCTTATATTCATCTTCATCTAGTCATGCATTTAATACATATTTATTAAGAACCAGCTATGATCCAGCCCTGTGCTGGGAGTTGAGAATACAAAGCTATTTACGACTTTCCTCAGGGAATTGGTCTGTAGTCTAGCTGGAGAAAGCCATGTCTTTCTTTAAAAAAATGAAATATAGGTACAATGTGCTAAGTGATAGAGTAGTGTTGTGTGTTTTTTTCAATTATAGTTGCCACACAATGTTATACACTAGTTTCAGGTGTACAACATAGTGATTAAACATTTTCATAACTTAAAAAGTGACCCCCCCTAGTAAGTGTAGTAGTACCTACCTGACATCATACAGTTATTATATTATTGACTGTATTCCCTATGCTGTACTTTAAATTTCCATGACTATTTTATAACTTCCAATTTGTATCTCTTAATCCCTTCACCCAGCCCTAGTAGGGATTTTTTGGGTTTTTGTTTTTGTTTTTGGCTAGGGGGAGGCCCAGAGGATGGAACTGATTTTTCCAGGGGGCATAAGGAAGCCTTCAGTTGGCCATCCGGACAGCGGAATGCCTGGGCAGAGATTGAGTGTGCTTGTGGGGAATGGAGTCACGGAAGATGGCTGAAGACTGTTGGGGCCAAAGCACTTCAAAGGAATTTGAAGTTGATTCTTCTGGTAAAAGTGATTTTTAAAGTCATGTTCAAGATAGGGCTAACAGCCTACATACAACTCCTTGGAGATTCTGACTCAGCCCTTCTTGGGTCCTTGGAATCTTTAGTTTTTATAAGCTCCCAGATCTATAACCAGGTTTAGAAAACACTGCTTTAGGTGGTAGGATTCCAGTGACAGAAGTTAAATAGGAAGAAAACATAATCAGATTGGCATTTTAGAAATACCTCCTCGGCCAAAATTTGGAAGTTGGACTGAGTGACAGACTGGAGACAGAAAAGCTGTTCTGCAGGCTAACGAGAGGGAAAGCAGGGCCTGAGCTAAGACAGTGGAAGGTGGAGGGTTGAGCCTCACAGCACAGAGGCCAGAAGGGAGAGCAGTGCTTGGGTTTCTGGCTCCCAAGGGAGCAGGATCGATGGGTTTGGAGAGAGAGAGAATGAGATATTGGGGGCATGATGAGTTTTCACTCTGGGCAGGCGAAAGTGTAAATGGATGTAAGATTTGGAGGTTGCCCCTTGGGGAGGGCATAAGTAAGTCGCCTGGTCAGAGTGTGAAGAGCAGAAAAGGGAAGAGACCATTGCTTTCAGCCTTGAAGGTGAGTAGGTCAGTGAGTGTGGAGGTGGGACAAGGTGGAGGAGACAGGAAAACTGCCAAGGAGGACACAATGTCCCTCAAACAGAGGGAGGACAGCCTTAAAGAAGGGTGTGGTCACCCATGCCCATTTCTCCCTGGAAAGCCACCACCCACTCTGCACAAGGCATCCTGGGAGTGGGCAGCCGCATGCCCAGAGGGGAAGGCAAGGAGAGCAAAGCTGTGGATCTCTGTCATTATTTTTAATCTCCTTGAAGATTTCCTCAGTGCTCAGCAGCATTTTCTCCCAGAGACAAAGCAGGCGGCTTGGGGCCTGGGCGTAGCTCCAGCAGCTTTAATTGCTGAGTGAGAAGCTGCTTCAGAGCTCCAGTGTCCAGGCTGTGGGGGACCCAGGCCATCCACTCTTCAGGAAAAGGCCAGCTCTGAGCTGTACATGGCCTCGTACATTTCTTCTGATTTTGGCAGCATACGCCCAGAGCTCAGAAATCATTTTAGACACTGCAAAAACGTTTAAAGAGGAAAAATAAGTTTTTTCTCCTTATTCTATGCTCTTCACTTTTTCTATTATGAGTTCAAATTAGTTTAAAGGAGAGTATTCGAGGCCCTGCTACCAGGTAAAATTTATTTTATGGGTTTTTTTTTTTTTCATCCAGTAAGATTTTAGTGATCTTCACCTGAAGATCTCAAGTCTCATTGGGGACACAAATGAATTAGTCCGTTCAGCACTCCTTGTGAGCTAGGAAAGAGAAACTCTTTAGTGGAGCTATTTTGCAGACAGATGATTTTGAATAGATAACCAGGTGCTATGAGTACATTTAGTCACATATTCATTCAGCAGATATTTATTGGCTGCCTACTCTGTACAAAATAGTGTGTGTGAAACTATGCCCCGCCCACAGGGAAACAAGATGTAACATGCACACAAAGCTTAAAAACACTGCAGAGAACAAGGGCCTGTGCCATTGCTTGCTAAAGAGAGGCGGAAGGTAAAAGTTTCTGGTGTCAGGTGCCCTCACTTCAGTCTGTGTGGCCCAGGAAGATGTGGGCCTTGAAGTGACAGCAGGCAGCAGAGTGGCTAGCAGCACCTAGCCCTCTGACACTGTGAGCTCCCAGCCTCCCCGTCTCTACAATGGAGGGACTCTACCTACCTAGCAGCTGCTAAAGCACGCAGTCGGTGTGGCTGATGCTATCCGCCCGCGGCCCCCTTCCTCTACCAGTTTGCTCCCGCCTGAGAACCCTACTTTGCAGTCCCATATCCCTTCTCAAACTGTGGGAGAACTGCGTGATGCCCTGTCTGCTGCCCTCGCTCGCCCTGTGTCACTGTGAAGTCTCGCCTATTGGCGCGTAGTGGAAATTTTGTAAATATTTGTTGGATGAGGGAATAAAGAGCTTTTTAGACAGATAGCAGATAGTGAGGTCTGAGTCAAGGCCGGAATGTGCTTGGGGTGTTCAGAGGAGAGTGGGTTGACCCGTTTGGTTGGTAGAGAGGGTATGTGTGGGAGAACAGGGGAAGACAGACAGGAACGCAGTTTTGGCACGTCTTATTTGTCCGTGCACCAGCGACACTTTGTCCTGCTGGCACCAGAGAGACACGGAATGGTTTAGAACGGGGGTCTGACTGACAGGGAAATGTGGGAGGAGCATCAACCTGTGTCACTCTGTAGGCGGGCGAGACAGGGCCGGAGGAGAAAACAGAGCAATTAACTCTGTTGCAATCCTTCAGGACGGACACCATGCTGCTCTTCCCAGAGTGGGAATAGGAGGGCAATGGTATAGTTCAAAAAATAAAAAGTGTCTATATTCCATTAAAGAGGATTTTAGCCACTGATAGGGCAATGGCCTTTATAATTAAAAACCCAAACACGTTTCATTCACTGATCTGAATCTCCGATCTTTGACTGCGAAGCATGCCACTCTTGTAAATAGGTCTGTTCTTCCCACTGGGAGTGAATGCGCTCTGGAGCCTGGAGGGACGGAGATGGCAGCAGAAGAATCTGAGCTCTTATTTTTTGTATTTACCCTGACTCCAAGGAAACTCCAAGAAAAAAGTTTTCTCTGGAGACAGTGTGTGTGTGCATGTGTGACTTCCCTCCTGTTTCTCAAGGTTTTATTTGTAGCTAAAATAAACATTGCCCTCCAGTTGCTGCTGATCGTAATCTCTGTGAAGAGAGTCTTTGGGCTCCGTAACCCTGGGCTTGAAAAATACCACAGCTTCAGACTTGCGGGAGAAGGGGGTGGGGCGGGTTTCAACAAACCCCTGGGCCTGCAGGCTAAGAGCTGGAGGCAAAAATGTCTATGCAAAGAAGGGTGTGTCCGCTTTAAATTTTTTTCCAGGATGAATTAATATGGCAATGGTGATTATACATGCTGACAAACACAGAGGGAGTGAAAAATGCATGCTATGAGAGGCCAGGTGTGCCGGAGGGAAGCGGGAGGGACAGAGAATGCACAAACAGCACCGGACAGAGAAGGAAGGAAAAGACCAGAAGAAACAAGGAAGTTGGGTGGGAAGTGCACGGGATGGAAAAGGAAAAATCGACCTAAATGGAAACTGGACTTTTTCATAGTTGGACCAGAATGTATTTTAAATGTGTTTGAAAATGTGTACAGAAAATATCCACCATGCTGGCAGTACATGCTGGCCCAATTCTTGTTCTGAGTATTAGGAAATCTTGAAACTGATGTGAATCAAAATTTTGCATTTCTTTATCTTCCTTTATTTATCGAATTTATTGGGGTGACATTGATTAATAGCATTATATAGGCTTGAGATGTATGATTCCATAACACATCATCTGTATATTGCATTGTGTGTTCACCATGCCCAGTCAAGTCTCCTTCCAAAACTGTGTGTAGCGGCAGCATTATTAAGAACAGCCAAAAAGTGGAAATAACACATGTCCATCAACTGACAAACACGACGGGTATATATTCATACCATGGACTATTTTTCAGCCATTAAAAGGAATGAGGCTCTAACACATGCTACAGCATGGATGGCCCTGGAAAAACATGCTAAGTGAAAGAAGCCAGCTGCAAAAAATCACATATTATATGATTCCATTTACATGAAAGATCCAGAGTTGGGAAATTCATAGAGGTAGAAAGCAGATTAATGATTACCAGGCACTAGGGGGAGGGAGCAGAGGGAGTGACAACTTACACACATGGGGTGGGGGGGCCCTTTGAGTGATAAAACGTTCTAGAATGAGGCAGAGGTGATGGCTGCACAGCGTTCTCTGTGCACTAAAGGCCACTGAATGATGCACTTTAAAACGATGAATGTGATGCTACCTGAATTATATCTCAATAGTAAAAACATGAAAAGAACTTTGCATTTCCGTGACTTCACTTCCCAACTTTGGGTGTGCTCAGTTTGTTTTGTTTTGTTTATATCTAAACTTCCCCCGACCCCTGCCCCTGGAATTAGTATTTTAGTCTTATGTTTCAAAATTCAAAAGATGCAAAAGGATATAAAATGAAAGTCTTTCTCTCACTCCCTTCATCTCCCAACTACTCATTCATTCCCTTCTTCAAAAGTGAGCAATATTTCCAATTTCTTGTGTGACTTCCACAGGTTTTGTGTATATAATCCAGTATCTGTAAATATTCTTGCCCCTCCCCCTTTTACACAAATGGAGACATTCACATGCTCTGCACCTTATTTCACTAGACAAAGCATCTGGTTGAAATCCCTCTCACATCAGTACAGATAGATCCCTGTTATTCTTCTAACTTGTGCATATATCACACCATTTAACTAGGCCCCAACTGATGGACATTTGGATCTTTTCAATCCTTTGGAATTTTAATGGATTATCTACTTCATCTGTGATGTCATAAATTGAGGCCCAAGACAGGCTGTCCCAAAATATCCCACAATGCATACTGATTAAATGAAAGATACTTAACTGGTAGCTGGTGTCAGAAGGGTACCTTGACAGTCCCTTGTCTTTCTGAATGCAGAAAATAAATTTCTCATGTAAAAGGAGTCCTTTTGCACCTGGAAGACACCCTTTATCACCAGAGTTAAACAACTCAGAGCCAAAGAATCTGTGTAATCAAATCTTATGGTCTCTTTTCTGATTTACTACTTTGTTTAAATTCTTCATTAATTAATACCCAAACCTTAGATTCCTTTCTAAAGAACACTATTTTTTTTTGTTCTGTCAATTTCTCAGAATTTATTGTTTCTTTCTTTTTATTGCTTATATAGTGTAAAAATGTGCCTGGTTCGATCATTTCTTTGAGCCTCATTTTATGATCTGAGCATCATATTGTGATTCTCCCATGCGCATGGATTAATCTAGTCTTGTGTCCATTTTATCACTTTATTATTAGTCCAGCTGCACGAACCGGAGGGGGTGGGGCAAGGGAGTTCTCTTTGCTCCAACATGTACATATATGAGGATATTTGTAGGTTAAATTCTTAGAAGTGCGTTTGTAATTTTGGTAGATATTTTCAGTTATCCCTCCATGGATGGGCATTGATTTATATTCCTGCCAGCAACATATGATGTATCCATCCCCAGATACTTGTCAACACAGCGTTAACATTTTGATCTTGCCAAACTACCTGGTGAAAAAGTTACGTCAGAGGGTTTTAGCTTGGCTTTTTCTTATTAGGAGAGAGGTTGACAGATTTTCCAATGTGAAGAGCCTTTTCTGTGACCTGTTTTTGCACAGTATTTCACTGAGCTTGGCCTGTTTATCTATTAATTTTTGAGTCCTTATCTATAACTTGTCTGTGACGCAAATACTTTTTCCCAGTTTGGACTTTGTTTCACTTTGATAGGTTTTCTCATGAAAATTTCTTTTTTAATGGAGTGGAATTGATTGAGCTTTTTCTTCCATCGTTTCTGGGAGTCATGCTTAGAAACAATTTCAAGATAATAAAATGTTCTTATGCTTTATTTTAGTTACTAGATAGTATTTTCATGCTTTTTTAAAAAAATTTAAATCTTTAACCCATGAGAGGTTAAGTTTGTTGACATAGCACCCCAACTTTCCCCCCAGCTGGCTCTACAGCTTTCCCAACATCAGTCTGCTGAGGACTCCATCTTCTCTCCAAAGATCTGAAATGTCACCTCTACCATATATTCAGATTCTTATCATTGCATCTTTTTGTGGATTTTACATTCTGGTTTATTATCTATTCATGCAGCATCATCATACTTTTAGAAATTATTGTGACTTTATAATATGTTTTAATACTTGTTGGGCTAGCTGTTCTCATTGCTCTTGGTTTCCGGATTTTTTTGTTTCTTGCTTTTTATTTCCTATGGGAACCTCAATCTAATTACTGTGGGTTTATAATCCCAAAACACTGGGTTATCTGGGTGCCTCCTTGGATCATTTTGTTAAGTCCTTGATTTAATAGTTCTGACCTGCAATACCTTCTGCTATGCTCCCCAGTTTTTTTCTATAAAGACTACCACCAGTGATTTATTTCAGATTTCTTCATGACCTTGAAATCGACCTCTAAGGAGCTCACCAAACCTGGCAGAAGTCATAATTCTGCCCTAACTGGTGCTTTTGGGGCCCCAGCTTCACTGACGGGGCCCCTTCCACTCTCGGCACCTCCTCCTTTCCTGCTTTCCCTCCTTCTTCTCTGTGCATGAGAGAAAAGTCAGTCTCTGTGGTACCCACAGATTCACTGACACCCTCTCTTTAAGAGGGGGAGCTTAAGTCCCCTCTTTTTGAGTTTGGACTGGACCTAATAATTTGCCTCTGTTGAAGAGAGTACTAAGTGTGGTATGTAACTTCCCAAACTGGGTCACAAAAGCCATGGCGGCTTCCTGAGCTCTCTCTTGAACTCCTGGCTCTGCATGAGTCAGCTGCCATGTTGTGAGGACATTCAAGCAGCCTTATAAGGAGTTCCATTTGATGAAAAAAATGAGGCCTCCTGCCGTAGCCATATTACTGAGCTAACTGGAAGCGGGTCCTCCAGCCCCAGCCAAGCCTTTGGATGACTGCGGCCTGGGTGGACATGTTAACTGCGATCCCCTCAGAGACCCTGGGCCAGAACCACCTACTCAAGCTGTTTCCAACATGCCAGGGCACAGAAACTGGGGGGGATAATCAGTGTCCGTTGTCATTTAAAGCTACTGAGTTCGGGGTGCTTTGTTCTAGAGCAACATAGTCTCTATTTGTAGAAATTATAATTAAGATGAATCCCAAGCACCTCTTGTGCCTGTGACATCACCCATGGTTGGGTACAAACGTGTCAGAAGTACCACAGTGCCCCAAATTTGAAAGCTCTGAAAAGACACCGGATTGATTCGCTTGGAGTGCTGGTATTTCCCTAAATTTCCTCTCTTCCCCACTTGTTCCCTTTAGGAGTCAGTGTATGGCTTAGGAGTCAGTGTTGTTCACCCACATAGTGGAAGCTGCTGCCAGCAGCTCCGTAGGCAGTCAGGGGATGTGACTTCTTGCCCGTGTGCTGCGCTGACCGTCACTCCTGGCAAGAGAAACAGCAGTATTCTCACCGTCCCACACCCTCTCAACCTGTTCAGAGCTGCTCTTTGGAGTCTTTTCTTCACCCTTCAGGTGGTACTTAGGGCAGATCCCATAACTTGTCTCGTCACTCTCAGGTGATAAAAAGTCTCCAGTCACTTCAAGTCCTGCAGATCAGTTTTGTTTTGTAATTCAAATGTCCAATTTTGTACAAGAGTCAACATGCAAAATCTTTGCCCCTCATTTGCAATGCAAGTTTTCTCTTTTCCACAGTTTTGTGCTGATTCAGGCTGGCTGCCACCAGTAGGAAAGGCAGTGAGGAGACGTGGACACTACTTCCTCACACTGAGGCTCAACCACTCCTTCTACAACTTGCTAACCATCAGCTCTGACTTCTCCAGGATCAGAGTAAGGTGGAGAGGAGATAGTGGGCTGGAAAGGTAAGGGTGTGGGGAACAAGAGCAGTTTTCCTGGAGTTGTTCTATTTTGAGCTGTCATCGAAGTTCCCTGGGCTTGGCAGATGTTTATAGTTGATTCTATCTCATGAAACACTTTGGGATTTCTAGTGCTGCGTGATCTCCACAATTCTGTAGAAAGGATCCATGAGGGTCTCTCCCCCAAGCTTTCTTTAGCACAAGTGAATGCACTTCAGCCAGCTTGCCATGGCAGTATCTGTCAGCTGACCTCTCCTGCCTCATTAGGTCACCCTCTTGGGCAGGTCCTGTGACAACTTCCGGCCAGCATTCTCTAGACAGACCAGGTCTCATCCATGGGAACAGCTCACAGACTCTGGAAGTGTGGGCTGTTCCCAGCATCAGCCATGGCTTCTTGTCTTGACGGGTTCTGAGACATGAGTCTTTGTCCAGCATTTGTCCATAGTGTCTTGTAAACTTGAGGGGACACAGATCAAGCTCTCCAACTGCCCTCTTATGGGTCCTCTCACTGGCCTGGAAGCAGGGGAGATGCCCTCCTCCCTCCCACCCCCATTATGGAGAAGGAGTGGGAAAGGTCAGAGCACTTCAAGAATTATTTCAAAGAGACCTGGCCGGGTGGCTCAGTTGGTTGGAATGTCATCCTGCACACCAGAAGGCTGTGGGTTTGATTCCTGGTAAAGGCACATACATAGGTTGTGAGTCCAGTCCCCAGTCGGCATGGACTGTGGGCAACCAATCGATGTTTTTCTCTCTCTCCCTTCCTTTCTCTCTCTCAAATCAATAAACATATCCTCATGTGAGGACTTAAGAAAAAAAGAATTATTCCAAAGAAATTCCCTCTTTAATCTCTAACTCCTTTTTGAAGTCTTCAACCTCTTGTACGGAATTTGAGGGTGGTGGTCAGCTATGGAGCGCAAAGATAGTCTTTGACTACTTCCTTATGAGAGGGTACTTCTGCTAATGTGAAACAAATAATAACTCCTGCTGTCATGTACAGAGGGTTTTCTATGTGGAAGGAGACTGTTTTCAGTGCATTAGCACATTGATCCTCATACGACTCTGCGAGAGGTGTGCCCTTATCATCATCTGCATTTAGTTCTGAGGCCTGTGCACTCGACACAGTGCATGAGTGACAGAGCTCAGGTCTGAACCCAGATGTGACAGAGCTTAGGTCTGACCCAGATGCTGGCTCCAGAGCACACCAGCTTAGTCAGGGCCTCACCTGTGCCCTCGCGCTAGCTATCTGTCCTTGTTTGCAGTCTGTCAGCAAGTCACTGAGGGTTGTTTACGATAGACTGCTCTTAGATTTCAGAGGAAAAAGACTTTTGATTATGGCAGAATCCCTACTGTGTGCCAAGAACGGGGCTTAGCCTTATTTCCTCTAATACTTCCCATCCTGGGAAGTAGCCCTTATTGTGTCATTTACAGGTTGAGGAATCTTAGAGGGAAGGAATTGGCCAAAGGTTACAGTGCTAATAAATGTCAGAGTCTGGATACAAACCCAGGTCGATCTGACTTCAGAGATCTTCCCATTCTTTCCTTATCACTTCTTGTCCCCCTGCCCTGGGGGCAATCTTCAACTCAGAGGCACGTGCAGGATGGAGCCTGCGCAGGTGATTTCAGGGGCTGAGTGGATAGGCATCCTGTTATGTCCCTTCTCTTCCCCTTGTGCCTTCTCAAAATCTCAGTAGTGTGTTCTAGCCCCTTGCTACTCAAACATGCTTCCCAGAGCAGCAGCATCCAGGTCACCAGGGAGGGAACATCGGGCCCCACCCACCTACCCAATCATAATCTGCCTTTTAGCATGACCCCCAGAAGGTTCCTATTCACATCCACCTTTCAGAATCACAGTCTAGTCACAACTCCAAACCCTTCTATCCAGGAACTGGTAATGCAACTCCTACAAATACAGTTATTGTGCAGTTTCTATCTTTTTTCTTGTCTCATTAATCTCTAGAGTATGTACCTAATCTCCAGGGGATCTAATTTCAGTAGAATCACTAACCCGATCAGCTCTACCATGGCTATCTCCCTTCCAGCTAAAGAATGAAAAGTTTTTATTCAATGAACCAGTACTAGACTTACACTATAAATTAATGATCTCCTTTGGCTCCTCTAGCTTGACTAGTTTAAATCTGAACTGCTCAGCCTCCCCTCTAATATATTCCCCTTCTTGCCTTTTACCTTCTTGTTGGAACTATCACTGCCCTTCCCCCATCCTGGGCCCTTTGGCTCTGCCTCCCTCCCTGAATCTCTAACAATAGCTGCTTGTTAGGGCCCCACCAAGGCCTTTCTCTCTAAGCTCCTTTCCACTGCAGGCTCACCTGGACGACGGGGCGGCTCTCAGACTTTCTTCCTAGTCTCTGTGCTCTCTTCCACACATACTACCAGACCACTGGCGTTCTCCGCCTTTTGTGCTGTGGGGGAGAAAACTAATTTTTTCTTTTACCTTTCCACATTCTTCTGGCTAGTCTGATAATCAAATGAACATGAACAGATTAACATGAGAAAATAACCAACTTATTTTTGTTTATTTTGAAATTATTTTAATTTAGAAATAGAAAACATCTGGGAAAAAATGAAAGAACACAAAATATGCAGGCAATTTTCTTACTCCACGAGCTTCTCAAATCCTCTCTTGTTGACCAGTCCCCAAGATGAAAAACCCTACAAGGTATTCAGCCACCCACAATGATGTTATTAATGGGGATATGTATCAATTTCACAAAAAAGCCAATGAACCCCATTGTAGCAAATCCTATTGCTGTTGCCATGGCAATCTTCTGGAACTCTTTTTGGTCAGGCTTGGTGCATCTTTTTCACCAGCCGAATTGAATCCTTCACAAACTGCCGACTGAGCTCAATGAACTCCATTACCGGGTCCATGATGCTGCCCACCGACACCGCGGATGCTCAGGACATGTAGCACAGGAGCCCCCAAATTTATTGTGTATGTACATACGGGGGGGGGGGTTCCATAAGGTTATGGGGACCGGAGGTCAAATCGGGCAGTTGAGGCTCACATGCTGTGTTGTGACCATTCCAGGCCAGACAGGTTCACGGGATTCGAGCAGATGGAAGAGTTTTCACAGAGCCATTGGGATGTCTGACGTGCCTTTATTCACAGGTGGGTGAGCCATGCCCCTGCAAACTGTGTGTCCCCCTGCCTGTCTCTGCATGTCACACTTCATGTTACCCGCCCCTCGCAGGAAGTCCCAACCCCCTTATATACTAAATACAGACAAAGCTGGCAGGATGCCAGGATACATTGTACAACTTCGAGATTCTGCAGAGGTGAGCCCACTCAAGGCTGTGGGAACTGCTTATCAGGACCATTCTCAAGGTTATGGGAAACTGCTCCCTTATTTGCCCAGACATCTGGGTGAGGAAGGCAGACTGCCTCCGTTTACCCTACAGAGTCCATTCTGGACTAAGGAGATGGAGACAGGGATCTGGGACTTCAAAGGGAAAGTAGGCAATTCACAGGTAGATGAGAAAGAACAAGTGTGGGTTAAACATTCTTTCTGGGCCACCCAGAAGTAGTGGGCACAGAGCGGGGTCTAACAAACAGACTTTACTTGATTCTTCCCTGTCTGCCACACTCAGTTCACATCATGATGCTAAGGTGATAGCTCCCTCCCTTTAAGCAGGTTTTTTCTGTCTGAATTCCTTTAGACAGTTAAGGGGGAGGTTCAAAGTTTCTTTCTGAGTCTATTCTTTCTATGAAATAACCAGCTTAACATAACCAATATTTCAAAAGGCATTATTTTGGGGTGACACTCTGTTTCCTCTTCGTATGACTTGGGTCGCTCCCTTTCCTGCTGAGAAACCATGAGGCTCCCCTTGGCCTGTATACAGAGCCAAATCAGCACCTCTTCTGATCTGGTTCTCTGCTCCGTTTTAAAATTCCCTTCCTGTAAACTCCTTTCAAATTGAACTTTTCCAGTCCCATCAGGTATAACTACCCACTGTTGCCTGAGCATCCCTTTGCTTTTGCACCTCTGAGTTTTGTCTGCTTGGATTTTGGGAATTCTCTTCTCTTTCTTCCTGTGTTTCTATGAAAGCTTTCCTGATTTCTGTCCCCGTCTCAATCCTGCCACTAGAAGTAATCTTTCCCTCCTCCAAACACACCCAGTCCCTTTTTTGTACCTCAGGTGTGACACTTTCACTATCTTTCTTGGATGTCAAATTTCTTCCACTAGAAGGCAAACTCTGAATAAAAGCCCCCTGTCTGTTTTATATTTTTAAAGTATTTTTTCCACTATGATTTTTTAATTTTAATTGTGGTAAGTTACACATAACATAATTTACAATCTTAACCATGTTTAAGTGTATAGTTGTCCACAATAAACAAAACTGGGTGTTAGTTAAAGTAGTGAAAACAAATTTTGTTCAGTAACTATTGCGGCGGGGAAACGAGCTCTTCTCTGATTCCCCAGCAATGATTTTAAAGGAAGGAGGGAGGAGTAGCAGGGGCGGGGGCAGAGGCTGGGGCAGGGGTAGGGGCAGGGGCAGGAACAGGGGCAGGGGCAGAGGCAGAGGCAGAGGCTGAGGTAGAGGCTGGGGCTGGGGCTGGGGCAGGGGCAGGGGCAGAGGCTGGGGCATGAATGAAACACTACAAGAAGCTGGTAAGTCGGTAATTGTAACTGCATTTAGGCCAGCTGTGTCCTCTAACTGGCATTTATCAAAGTTAGGCAAAGTTAGGTAGAAACCCTCCTACAGGCACTGAGAGTCAGAGACCCAATCGTTCTTTGTGATTATGTTTTCAAGGATTGGCTTTTACCTTTTTAAAAAAGTTATTGATTTTGGAGAGAGAAAGGAAGGAAGAGAGAGAAACATGGATTTGTTGTTCCACTTATTTATGCATTCATTGGTTTACTCTTGTTTGTACGTGCAGGATTGAACTTGCAGTTTTGGTGAATCAGGACGATGCCCTAACCAAGTGAGCTACCTGCCCAAGGCTAAAGGGAATGGCTTTTAGTTCCTTCAGAAAGATACTCCTGACTGAGGGCAGAAACATATACATCTCTAATGAGGAAAGATGTACAATTTTTATAATGGTAAGCTTCTTTTTTTAGTAAATGCTTTAAGAAAGGAATTGATTCGGTTTTGGCTGGGAACAAAGGTAAATTCTTTGAGCAGCCTTGAGTTTTTCCAGAAGCAGGATCTCAAGGAGAACCTGGGTCTTTCCAGTGACCAGGCCTTAGACTGTTAGGAGCCATGTTGGAGGTGGGTTTCTCTGTGCAGGGGTTTAAATGGAGTTGTTTGAGGGGAGAGTTTACGGGGTTCTCACAGTTCCGTGACATCATCACGTGCATTCACACTGTCGGACAGCCATCCCCACCTTCCATCTCCACAGTTTTTTCATTTTGCAAAACTGAAACTCTGTCCCCATTGAACACTAACTCTTCATTCCTTTCTCCCCCCAGCCCCTGGCAACCAATGTTCTACTTTCTGTCTCCATGACTTTCACGACCCTAAGTATAGGTAGAATCATACAGTATTTGTCTTTTTTGTGTGTGACTAGCTTAATTCACTTAGCATAATGTTCTCTGTTGGCTTTGAAAATAAAATAGTTAAAAAATAAAATAAAATATTTTACCAACAAAAACAGGTTTATTCAGGAAGAGCAATAGAATTGCAATTTTGGAAATGCAAGCTGTGACAAAATCAGAGTAAAGCCTGGAGAACGAAGGAGAGGAATGTTTTGCACAGAGGAAAGGTGAAGTTAGGAGTAGCTGTTGTAAACAAAAAGTCCTTTGGGGGAAAACTGGAGTTTGAAGTGGAGTGGCTTTTCACTGATGGGTTGTGACAGTCTCTATTGGCTAGGCCATTGTGGGGTGGGGTGGGGCTGAGAGAAGAAAATCTGCCTTTCTCCTGCTGGAGTAGCAGAGTAGGAAACATCTTCCTGTTTGGGGCAACCTTCTAAGAGTGGCAGGGTATGAGAGCACCGCCCCCGCCCCCAGAGGACTCCCCAACTCCAATACTGGTTGAGGTCTTATTAATTTTCACATCTTCAAGTTTTATCTAAGTTGTGTCATGTGTCAGAATTTCCTTCCTTTTAAAGTCTAAATAATATTACATTATGTATATATCACATTTTCTTTATCCATTCATCCATGGACACTTGGATTATTTCCAGTTTTTGTGAATTATGCTGCTATAAACGTTAAGTATAAAAATATCATTGTGAAACCCTGATTCCAATTGTTTTGCTCTCCCACACTGACCACGTGTTAGCTACTCAAGAAATTCTTGTGTAAAATCTTGTCGAATGAATTTCTTGGCACTAGGAATGGCCACAGCAGCTTGACTGAGGCCCACAATGGAGAGATTCCCAGAGGTCCAGGTGGAGACGGGGGTCCTGGACCAGGCCACATGGTCAGTGTCCTGGAGGCAACAGAGCTGGTTGCTGAGATGAGGAGAATTGGGGAGCCTCAACTGAGGCTCAGGAGCTGAGGTTCAGTCCCAGGCAGCAGCATGCTGACTTGCTGGCCTCAGGAATCTGCAGCCACAGTGAGCCTCTGTCTAGCACACTGCTTCTCCAGCTCTTTCACCTCCTTTGGGTCTCAGATCTTTTATCTCCTCTTCCAAGAGACCCTCCTCAACTATCACAGAAGCAACATCCCCATGGCCAAGTTATTTTCAAGCATAATACCCTATTTATAATCTTTAGAGCCTTATCGTAGGATGTAACTATTTGATTGGTCCATATGTTTTCTTATTTATTGTCTGCTCCCCAATGACCCTGTAAGCACCACGAGGACATGGGTCTTGTTTGTTTGCATCCAAGCAGTGCCTGGCACATAATAGGTGGTATGAAAAAGGGTAGAATGAATAATGATCAGTTTGTTCACATGAGGGATATAGGTGCCTCTGATTGTAGTTTAAACAGTGCTGGGGACGAGGCAGTGACCCAAGACCCTGGTCAGCTGAGACCTCACTGACATGGGGAGCGGGATACAACAGCTCCCTGGAGCAAGCAGGGAATAGAACTCAGGCAATCAGACATTCTGAGTGGGGACTGGCAGTCCAGGCATAGGACACAAGGCCCTGGACCCTGGGTTTAAGGTCAGGTATAAGACTCTATTCATTAGAAGAACCAGTGAGAGAAACAAGACTTAGCCAAGAGGAACCAGACATGAGGCTGCAGTTGCGAGCCTGGGTTGGACCCAAGGGGTCCTAACGGGGAGAACCTCATGAGAAAGCCCAGGGCATAAGATGTAAGTGGAACCTGGCCCTCTGATTGCCTTAGTTTGGGCAGGTTGGCCTAGAGCCTGAATTGGGCATGAACAGCCTCTGCATCATGATTTTAGGGTAATGGGAACCAGAAACAAAACCGGCCACTGGAGAAAGCATGGCAAATTTAAAAAATGATGCTTCATGGAACACAAAAAACAAGGACCACAAGGAAAGGGTAAAAAAAGTGAATGTGTTAAAACTTAATTTAATTTTATTTTTTCTCAAAAGACCGCATAAACAAGGAGGGACTCAAAGGTCAAACCGATATTATTCACAATGGCCGAAGGTGGAAACAACCCACGTGTCTGTCCATCAACAGATGAATGAGTAAACAAAATGTGTTACACACACACACACACACACACACACACACACACACAATGGGTATAATATTATTCAGCCTCAAGAAGGAATGAGCTGGGGGAGGGTAAACGGGAAGCTGTTAACAGGCACAGAGTTTCCGTTTGGCAAGACGGAGAGTTCTGCGGATGGATGCTGGTGGTGGTAGCAGAGCACTGTGAATCTACTTAGTTCCACGCAAGTGTGCATTTAAAAATGGTTAAGATGGTGAATTTTATGTTATGTGTATTTTATCGCAATTAAAAGGAAGGAGATCCTTCCACGTGCTAGGACAACATTAATGAAACTTGAAGACATTATGCTAAATGAAATAAGCTAGTCACAAAAAGATAAATACGGCATGGTTCCACTTACATGGCTTACCTAGTCCAGTCAAATTCATAGAGACAGAAAGTAGAACGGTGGGTGCCACCACCTGAAGGGAGAGGGACAGGGAGTTTGTGTTTAATGGGGACAGAGTTTCAGTTTGAGAAGATGAAAAAGTTCTGGAAATGGGTAGTGTTGATAGTTGCATAACACTGTGAATATATTAATGCCATGGAATTGTATACTAACAAATCATTGAAGTGGTAAATTTTATGTATGGATTTTACCAACATGAGAAAACAAAAAGGGCAGCATAAGTAGGAAAAAGACAAGATAGAGACTAGGAGAATATATCTAAGTTTCTGTATCTGTACACATGTATTTACCCTGAATGAAAATAGGAGGTTTCTGGATCAGAGAACAGACCAGTTATTTGCCCACATACTGGTTTTACTGCTAATTCCCAACAGGCGACTCAGTGAGGGCCAGAGGTACCCTGCATGTCCAGGGCTTGTGACACAGGGAAGTGCTCTGAAACTGTGGATTTCAGAGCACGCAGAGGTGCTGCCAGCACCTCTGTCCCGCCCACTCTGGACAGGGCCAGAGAGACCTTTGCTCCCTAATGTAAACAAATGGTCTCTGGGGAGAGGAAAGGGAGGCCTCTGGGTTTTTAAAAACCATTTGGAATGTAAACCAACGGCTCTGGGTTTATCACCTTTAGAAATTGAGCAGTAAAGGGGCCTGGGGAGAAAGGAGGCCTTCTCTGTCTTCAGAGCATGTTAGTGTTGAATATCTTGCTCTGAAAGGTCTGGATTGTGCAGCAACACAGAAATCCAGGGACGATTTCCCTCCAACATCTGCAACCAAAAAAAGGATTCATATACCGAACATTTAACTAACTCCTACAAATAAACAAGGGGAGATAATCAAGTCCATTTAAAAATCAATAAAAATATAAATTGACAATTTTGAGAAGAGGAATAACAAACGGCCAATAAGCATATGAAAACCTTATGAGACTCACTAGTAATTAGGGGCATTCAAATTAAATGGGCACCAACCACATACTGAACTATTTCCCAATACTAAAGACATGAAGCAAATTGTTACGTAGTCAGGCTGTAGGAATTCATGAAGAGAATGAAAGTATGATTTCACTTGTATGAAATTCCCAGAATAGATAGGCAAATCTATAGGGACAGAAAGTAGATCAGTGGGTGCCTAGGGCTGTGGGTAGGGAAGAGAGAGGGAACTGGGTGAGGGCTAGGAGGAGCTGGGTTTCTTTCTAGGGTAATGAATATATTCTACAGTTGATTGTGGTGATGGAGGCACAACTCTGTGATTATACTAAAAGCCACTGAATTGTACACTTTAAATGGGTGAATTGTATGCTATAGGAATGATATCTCAATAAGGCTGTTTTTAAAAGGTGATGGGGATACCATTTCCTTCCTACCAGACTACCAGAAAGTAAAAAGTGTGACTACTCTATTTGTTGGCAAAGATGTGGAGAGATGGGAACTCTCTCACAGCTGGTGGAAGTATAAGCCGGTGGCTTTAGGAAGAGCAAATTGGCAGCATCCAATAAGAATAAGCCTACTGGGTCCCAACAATTCCACTCCTAGGTAAGGAATCTAGGACATGTGTACAAAGAGATTTTACAAGTATGTTCGTGGCAACCTTATTTGTAAGAGTGAAAATTTTACATGGTTTCAATGCCCATGAACAGGAAAATGGAAAAATAAAATAGTTTTAAATCCATGCAACAGAATACCATACAGCAAATTAAAATGTGTGAACTCCATGGACACATCTCATAAAAATAATGTTCGGTGAAAGAAAAATCAAGTTTTCAAGAAGATGCATATAGTGGGATGCCATTTATATATAAAGCCATGCAAAACAACAATGTATTTTTATCATGTAACATGAAATAACAGTGTAAACACACATGCGGATGACAAATAGCAAAGTCAGGATAATCATTGGCTCTGGAAAGAGGAAGAGAAAGAAAATTTGGGAGGAGTACATGGGGAAAATCAACTACGCCTGTACATTTGTTTCTTCCCCCAAAATTTAGTGTTGAGAGTTCATAGAGCTAGTATATGCACATATTTGCAGTATTATCTGCACTTCTCAGTACATTTGGAATAGTTGCCAAAATTAAAGAAAAAGGTAAAGTTTTATGTGGTCGGGCTGCAGGAGCTGGTGCAGAGGATGAAAATCTGTTGTGTAGAAGAAGCCAGCTGCCTCCACCCCAGCTGGGAGCGCACGGGTGGACCATCCGAGCTGTCTCCACCATTCTGCCTACCCAGAGGCGTGGGTGGTGGGGTGGGGTGGGGTGGGGCTGGTGCTGGTGGGCAGCAGATGTTACCAGATGCACCATTTGTCTCTACCCTTGATGTCTGGGTTAGAGGAGCACAGGCAAACTTTTGCTGTGGCGAATGTCTCTTGTAGGCCTGGTGTGGGTTGAAGTCTCCAGTCTGGGAAGGACTTAGACTTTGCAGTACACCTTACTATTTAGAAATTGTGCCCCAGAGCCTCAACTGCCTCTTCGACAGTGACAGGATGGAAGGCTTACCAAAACGAGACTGCCTGGATGACTCTGGCATTCCGTGGGTGTTGAGAAGCTACAGCTGGTGGTTATCAGTGTTGCCATGACGATGGTAGGGAACATGAATTACATCATGCGGGTGAAAGGTCATGTCAGGCACTGATGAATGTACTCAGTAAAACCTCTTCTGTGCCTGGACTATGTACTTGACATGCGCTGGATGGTTGATTTTGAAAGTAATATTTCTTTTTACTCTAAGTGACCTCCTATGAAGTTTACTTTTTTTTTTTTTTTTGGTCTAAAATGTGGGAACGTTGCTTAGCAAGCAATTGTACCTGGTACTACTCCTTAAAGGGGCATGTTTATTAACTGTGTGAGGTATGATCAAAGATAGTACTATCTCCGTAGTTTGTGTAGTCTTTAAACAACCCCAACTTTCTTACCTCCTTCCAGGGCTGTGATATGCTAAGATCAGCACAGTTCGCAAGTTAGACTCTAAAGAATCAGAATAATTAAACTCAGAATAATTAAGCTCCCGGAAAGCTGTTGCTAAGAGATGGAATGGATAGACCTGGAGAGTTATTTGTCCACAGGTAGCTTTCTCTGCCTGGCTACTGGATACCCTAAGTGTGGTCCTTCGACCACCATCAGCAGCTGAGACTTTATTAGAAGTTCAGAGTCTCAGACCCCATCCAGACATATTGAATCAGAACCTGCATTTTAATAAGATGCCCAGGTGATTAAATTTTGGAGGACAGTCTTATAGCCTGAGGCAACTGCCTTCCAAGAAGATACTGGCATTATAAGAAATAAAGTTTTCAGAAAGGAGAGACAGTTGGGAGAATTCAGGAAGAAAAGCTTTTCTAAAAGCCACAAAAACATAGATTCTCTGGGCTGTCCCAAAGTACTGGGTCGCTATTTATAGATTACATTTTGTGCAAAGTTGTTATCCCCTTTCCCCATCCATTGAAAATATGAGGTTGATTCTGGAAAACAGCAGGAAAAAAGAGGGAGAGGGACTTAAAAGTACCTTGGAAATTCGAAAGTTGTCATTGGACCATCCTTTTGTGTGATATTCAGCATGGTTGTGACCCCCATTGTGCCTTAGTTTCTTCAGCTTTGAACTAGCCTTCCTCATATCCCAGGCCTGAATGAGGATTCATAGTCAACGCTTTTAAGGACTCTGAGGTCCTCAGATGAAAGACATGGCCTAGGCAGAGGTGTTACTGGGGCCACGCTGCAAGGGGCAAGCGGGCTCCTGATTCAGCAGCCTCCCTGCACTTGGGCTCAGTGTGTCCACTTTCATCTAAGTCCCTGGCTTCTCTGGAGGAAAGGACAGGGAGGGCACCTGGGTGGGACGATGGAGATAAAGCAGCTTTATGTATGGATGAGTCAGAGGAAGCCTCATTTGTGGTTGGAAGGTCCATTACTCATCAGGCCCCGGCACGCCCACTGATGGCTGAGAGGAGAGGGAGTTTCTCACTGCACTTTGGTGATGTGACGGGGGCTGTGTCCAAGTACCAGTCTCCCCTGGAAGGGATAATTACAGAATGACACTATTAAGCAGCAGGTTGCTCATCACACACATACCATAGCAATGGTGAGTAAATGGGTCCGACTCGAAGTGATTTTTAGACTCAAGCACGAAATAAGATATTTGTAAATGAGTGCCTCTCACAGAATCTCCTGGAAGAAGTGATTGCAAATGGGCAGCTCCCACAGAAAAACATATCTGAAGTGTGCCTGGCTTTAAGAAATTCAATACATATAAACTTAAATTTTCAAAACAGATTAGTAGGGAAGGAGGTGTGATTCCTCACATTACGTAAGAGCCTTTTGTTTCACAGGAGACTCATCTATGGGCTCCTTTTTTTTTTTCCCCTAAATCCTCACCTGAGGACATGCTTATTGATTCTATTCATTTTTTTAAATCATTTTTTAGTTCCAATTACAGTTCACATACATTACATTAGTTTCAGAGGTACATTCCAGTGGTTAGACATTACTTAATAAGTGATCATCCCGATAGATCTTGCACCCATCTGACACCATACATAGTCATTAGAT
>VMDR010016536.1:0-21055 GCA_007922815.1 Macrotus californicus
CCAGACGTTGCTGGTGCCTTCCTGGTCTTGGATTTGCGCCCCGACATTCTCAGTGGAGTCACTGAGCTCGCTCAGGAGGGGGCCGCTCTTGCCAGTTGGGGTCTCACAAAGACGTGCGTCTCGGTGGGTGGCATCTTGCGGGGTGGCCGCCCTGCCGCCTCCTGGAAGAACTTGTCACTAGTATTTTAACTGAAGCAACATTCTAGTGGCAAGTGTGAGCCGAGGACTGAGTCTTTAGCCAAACTGTTCTTCCAGCGCAGAGGCCTTGGACAGCCCGTTACGATCGCGCAGGAACCCCACACAGAACAGGCCCAGTCTCCAAACAGTGTATTGAGAGAAGGAAGTCGGAAGGGTCCATACCACATGTTCTGTTTAGGTCAAATCCTGGAACAGCCAAACACACCCAGGGCGACAGGAGTTGGCTGAGTAGTTGCCCCCAGGGTGTGGGGGGTTGACCGGGAAGAGACATGAGGAACTTTCTGGGGTTCAGAGAATGTTCTGTGTCTATTTGGGAAGTGGGTCACCCAGGTGTACACATTTGTCAACAGCCAATGATGGTACGTATACTCACCATGTGTACAATGCACTCCGCAATTCAATAACACCCCAATGTCAAGGATGTGAAGGGTGGCCCTGTGTGCCCTTGAAGAGTCTGAGTCCTTTAGCAGCCCCAGCAGACTAGGGAGGCTTCGCCCACACACCCAGCTGCCCCAGCAGCACCCACCTGTGGCAATGGGACCCCAGGCCTGCTAGGGGCCTGGCTCCCCAACCAGGAAGAAGACAGGGAGGGGGGTGGAAACTGAAGGAGGTGGTCACGTCTCCCTCTTCTTGCTCTGCTTTAAAAAGCTCGAGGAGCTGAGAGGGGAGGTGGTTTGCTGGGCCCTAGGTGGAGGAGCCTGGGGAGGGAGACACGAGAGGGAGAAGCTTTTAGCAGAGCCCGCTCACTGCCTCCCGCCGCAGAGGAGCCATTTGCCATTGTGCCCCAGCCTTCAGCCCGCTGCTCTCCAAGTGAAGTGGGTGGAAACAAAGGCCCCGGAGCCCAGCGACTCGCAGCCCCACGTATGTTTGAGATCTAATGATGGCCAGACCAGGGTAATGGGATGTGAAGGCCACCTGGGAGGGAGGAAGGCAGGAGGGAAGCTGGAGGTGAGGGTGCTTCTCAGACGTTCTGGGAAAAGGGAACCGGGGTCTCTCCTTCACAATCAGACTCTCCTGCTGCCCACCCAGGGGACCTGAGGGCCCTGCTGGGCCACCTGAAATGACAGGCTCAGAATCCCAAGGCTCACACGTGATTGGCAAGGTTGCACCCTCTAGAGTCAGGGGAGGGTCCAGGATGCTCACCTGCCCTCAGCCTGAGTCTGGGAAGAGCATGGAGCCTAGAGGGGTCAGTCGGGACCAGGGCCAAGAGGGGGGTTCTCTTATCCACACCCCACCCCCAGAGGACCAGGAAGGGCCAGCAAACACACGTGACACACGCATGAAAGTATGGCTGCCAACACGGGCACTCTGAAGTCTTTCCCTCAGGTTGAATTCAGTTTCTCCATGTTGTGCAAAAACGTGGACCTCAACGTGGAGATACGCTCGCCCTATTATTGACAAACAGCAGGTGGCAAGTCAGAATCTGTGGCATAGTCCTGTCTTCGCTCTTCTACAAGGAGAGAATCTGAAGCCCTGAGGGAAGCACACCGCGGGCTGGCAGTGCTGAGCCGGGGTTCCTGAGGGTTCCTCTCTTCTGACTTCTCCACATTTTCTAAACTTTCTACAATAAGTACACAGTCCTTTTGGAAGAAAAAAGATAAAATGTTTACTAATAATAAGTTTTTTAAGTGAATAACAAATATAGAGAAGCCTCTCTCTCTTTCACACCCTACTGTGTTATCTGAAACTTGCACATGTGAAAACCACCCTAAAATGAAGGGCAAGGCTTTGAGGGAACTGTGTGCGTGCCACTGAATGTCCCATCTTGTCATACTTTTGGACTTTGACACATGGCTTCTCCACCAAAGGCTCCTCAGGGGAAATGTGCTGTGCCCTGAGAGGACATGTGGGGTCACCAGCAGGAAAGCAGTGTGACTCCAAGACGGAAGGGCTCAGCATCAACAGGGCGCGTGTCTGCGTGGAGACATGGTGAGTGGTGGAATTGCAGATCTCCCAGGGGTCTGTGCAAGGACTGGTTTTTGAAACAGTTCTACAGATGACCTCGAAGAGAGGAAGCCACGTGGTGTCTGCCCTTCAAGGCTAGAGGGGACACAGAGCCCTGCTGGACAGTGGAATTCTGAGTTGCTGGGGACAGATGTGAAGCAAAGTGGGACACTGTTCACCACAGGCCAGGCCCTCTGCTGAGGCCAGGACAGGGGTCAGAGAGACAGTCTGTTCCCCAGCAGGCTTGAGGGCTGGCATGCCCAGAGAGACCGAAGCACTGGAGCCGCCAAGGAGGAGAGTGTCAGAAACCAGACACAGAACGAGGCTGACCCGCCGCCTGGGAAATGCCTCGGGCATCCTGGCCACCAGGGGACACAAGTCAACAACCAGACAATTGTCTCCTGCCACTCAGGTCTGCAGAGACGGGTGAGCACGCTCCCACCCACGGCTGGGGAGATACTGAGAACCTGGCTCACGCTCATGGCTCAGCCATGTGGACTGAAACCACTTTGCTGGGGGGCCATCTGGATTTGGGTATCCCTGTCATCAGCGTGTCTGCCCTTCGTCACAGCCGTCCCATTTCTAGGTCTCTATCCTAAGAGAACGCATGACAAAGTGCACAGAAATATATGTAAGAGGACTTTTGTATTTGTAAAAGTTGAAAATGGAAACAACATAAATACCCACCAGCTGGGGGCCGGTGGGTAGATCACGGTGTTTCCACGTGTTGGGGTGACAGGCAGCCCCGGGGGACAGAGCACATATCTGTTTCACCAACACTGTACACCTGACACAGAGGGCGGTGTCTGGCACGTAGTAGGCATTTGTTCAGTGGAGGAAGGGGCAAGTGAACTCACACAGAAGCTATGTTACATGGCACGTTAGAAGAATGCGGCTGAGGTCTGGTAGCACCATATAGAAAGCCACAGCCGGCTGTGACAGGTCACAGCCCAGCCTGATGGCATGTACATGCATTTGCATAGGCGTGGAAGGACGCACAAGGAAACACAGTACGAGGGCTTGGGAAGGACACACTGTGGGTATTAACAGTGCTTATTGCCAGACGAGTCAGATTATGGGGCCTTTTCTACTGTTCTTTCTGCTTGTATTTTCTGACTTTTCTGTATCAACCATGTTTTTGATTTCGTAAGAAAAAACACAAAGTTGTGTTAAGTTTTTAAAACAATAGTGTGGAGATAAATTCCTGGCCCACGGAAGCCTTGAGTGTAATAAAATGGTAACTTCGAAGCTGCAAAATTTGGGGAGATTTAGCAGTAATAAAAAGCAAAACGCTGATGATATAGAAGAGTATTCGGACTTCCTAGCTCATCGTTCATAAGTGCTGAACAAGGTTTCAGAGAACTCTGCAATTTGTGCAACCGCCTGGTCACTGAGGGCTGCGTCCATTGCCAGTGTTTATACGACCGCCTGGTCACTGAGGGCCACGTCCATTGCCAGTGTTCACTGCTCATTTATTTGACAGAAACATCCTGGGGACCTATTACGTGCCGGGCATGGAGCGGGGTGCTGGGTGCTGGGAATGCTCTGGTAAACAAGGCAGGCTTGTTCTAGAAGCTTAAACTTCAACTTAAGAAAGTCAACAACCAAACAAATATATAATTGCAAAGTGTGAGAAGTACCATGGAGGGGAAGAACGCTGAAGAATCTCTAATATGATGCAACATTAAAAAATTATCAGGAAAATGACAACAACAACAGACATTGCAGAAAATGACACAAACAACCGGAAGGCCTCGGAAGAGCAGAGCACTGTGTAAAGAAGGACATGTCGCCAGAGCACAGATTCGTAGTGAACATACTTACATAGTCCTCGTGATTTAACGAGACGTACAACATCAGTTCGAGGGTGATGGAGAAGAGGTAGTAGGGCCAGAGGGAGTCATGGGAGGCTGGGAAAGGTATGAGTGGGACAGTTGTTTCCCGTTCATTCCTTTACTCATTCAACACCTAGTTCCCGAGCTCCTTTGGTGCCTGGCCTGGCTCTGGGCACTAGGGATACAGAAGTAAATGAGGCAAGTAGATAAACTGGGTGAAGCCCAACTGCATTGAGTACAATAAGTGCTGTAGGGGAGAGCAGGAAAGAAGGAAGCGATGGGGAGGGGGCATGGTCCTAGGCGAATGGGTTGGAGGTGGCGTCACCTAGTACTGTCCAGGTAAAGCGGTGAAGGAAGCAAAGCAGAGAGTCATGTGGCGATCTGGGAGAAGGGCACACCCAGCAGTGGGAATGTTGAGTGCAAAGGCCCTGGGGTAGGAGTGGTCCTGGAGGCTTTGAGAAGCAGTGAGGGGATCCGTGAGGCTGGACTGAAGTGAGCTGGGGAGAGAGGTAGGAGGGGAGCCCAGGGAGGGGACTGGCAGGCAGCTCAGGGAGGGCCCTGCGGGAGGCTGTACCTTCTGGTAATAGCTGATCCTTCTCACCCTGTGCTGACAGATCTTTGGTTTGATTTTTCAGACTTTATTTTTAAAAAGAGCTCTGCCAAGAACATAGATTGAAGGCAGCAAGCCTGGAGGGGGGGACCCCAACAGGACACTGCAGAAGCTGTTCAAGTGTGTGACGCTGTGGCTAGCGTGCTGGCAGCGGAGATGGAGAGGCTGGCATGGAGGGGATCCACGTGGCAGGGGGATCAGGAGGACTGACTGATGCACGGACTGAGGGGTCAAGACTGTAAGTGGGTCAGAGAACAGTCCCAAGTGTCAGGCATGGACGACTGTGTGTCGACGACCAGGATGAAGGAGAGCGTTCGGATGCTGACACACTGAGTGTGAGAGCTGTGCCAGGCACCTCAGGGGACACCTGAAGGGACCTTCAGTGAGAACCCTCCTTCTTGTTGTTGGGAGTGTAACATGGTGCCGCTGCTTTGGAAAACGGTCGGGCAGTTCCTCATAAAGTGACACGCAGAGTCACCAAATGATCCAGCAAGTCTGCCCCGAGGTGTGTGTGCAGGGGACCTGAGGACAGGCTCACACAAACACTTGGACACAAATGGTGACAGCAATGTTTTTCATAGCAGCCAGAAGGTGGAAATGGCCCACATATCCAGCCACTGATGAATGGATGGACTATGGTTCAGATTCATGGCTGATTCACAGACTCCACACAGACACAGGACGGAAGCACTGACACTTGTGACAGCCTGGGTGGCCTCACAAACACCACACCAAGTGAGAGAAGTCAGGCACAACAGCACTCTGTTGTATGGCTCCATTCACGGGGAACGGCAGAACAGGAAAAATCCATAAACGGAAAACAGACTAGTGATTCCTTCCGGCTGGGGGGAGGGTCATGGGGAGTGAAGGCCCGCGGGTATAGGGAACCTATCCGTGTGATAATGTCTTATGTGGCTCAGCTCTGATTCTGAAAACAAACCGATGCGTGTTGGCATGCAGGAGGCATCCACGGATAGGTCTCCCATGGGGAATCAGGCACGCATTGCTCCTAGGCTGCTTTGAAACTTGCTCTTGCTAAAAACTCCCTCACCTGGGATGGAGACAGCAGAAGTTTACTTTGATCTGCGCTAGACTTCCCAAGTACATGTGTAACCAGCTAAGCCACCTCTCCCCTTTGTATTTTATCTTCGAAGTGATTAGCAACATTCTTTCCTTTGTTATCTACAATCAGTAACCACCTAAAGCAAACTTGTGCATAGTAAATGAGGACCATCCTTGATGTAATGGACCTAGAATGTCAATAAAAGCCTGTCCAGGTGAGGGGTCAGGGCCCTCTCTCTCTCTCTCCCAGAGAGCAGCCATGCAGGTCCTCTCTCTTACTGAGAGAGAAGCCAAGCTAGGGCTCTCTTTCTCACTTAGAGAGTGGCCGCGCCATCCCTTTTTCTCCACCGGATTCCTTTAGTCCGTGTGAATTTGTTTGTTGTTTGTCATTTGTCTGGAGATATAGGACAATCATCCACAACACATGGTCCCGCAGGACGGGACCGCATCACATGGGCATGGGGATTCTGTCTGGGACATGAAAATGCTCTGGACTGCACAGTGGTGAGAGCTGCACACCCTTGTGAGTACACTGCAAACCACCGAACACACTCAAAATGGTACATGAGTTATATCTCAACTCCACAAAAGCCAGTTGGCTGAATGAGACTGGAACCATTGAGCGGTCAGCACTAGAGACTTAACCAAGGGAGAGTCACATAGAGATGATATTTAAAACCAAGGGAACGCAGAGTGACACCGAGGTTGCACACTGAGGGGAGAAACAGTGGGACCCTGGTGTCCAAAGAGATGGCCACACTTAGAGCCAGGGTGGCAGAGCAGGAGCCCATGAGAGGGACAGAGAAGGAAGGGCTGGGAAGGGAGAGAAGGAGGGGAGTCACAGGCTGCAGGGGTCCTTTCAGATCGTGCTGTTTCAGGCTCTAAGCAGGGCCCCTGGACATGAATCTCACCGGGCGTCTACAGGATCAGTCTCAGAGGCAGAAATTGTCGGTCAAAGGGCATAGGCACTCAGTGTTGACAGCTACAGAAAACTCGCTCATCAACACTGCGTGGAAGCATCAGTAACAGACAAGCTCTATTTCTGTTCTGGATTGGCAGTGAGAGAACCAAGGAGTTTGCCAAGGGGAGAATGGACCAGAGCAGCTCAGAGTCCCAGGAGAACAGGCCAGGTTCGGGGGCCTGGGCATGAACTGCCCGAACTGGCAAAGAGCCAGAGTAGTCAGCAGACCTTGGCAGAACCCCAGGGCTGGGGTGATTCCCAATGTGGGGACAGAGGGGGCCATCTGAGAGCTGGGAAGAGGAACAAAGCAGCAAAAGATACACAGTGCAGGGTGAGCATCCTCACTTTGGACTCTCAGATGGCCATCGAGCCACTGTGTGACCTCGGATGAGTCACCTCACCCCTCTGGGCTTCAGGTAGCTCATCTGTCAGATGTGAGAACTGGCCAGAATCTCTTCCCCATTAGAACGCTGTGGCTCCTGTTGGAGCATGAAAGTACCTCTTTCTTTCAACCCCAGACGCCTACACTGGGGCAGGCTCTCCTCCAGAGTTTTCACTCCTGTGGTGGTTTTCCCATCCTCTGTAGAAGGTCAGGAGGTCCTGGTTTCAAGCGAGCTCTGAGTGGAACAGCTCAGTTCAGTTCAGAAAGTGTTTACTGAGTGTCCCGGTTGCAGACCCACCACCACCATCTCGTTGGAGGACCCGTTTCCCGGCCGCTACCTTGCGCTCTGCAGACTCTTCTCAGTGCAGCAACTCACTCCAAGCAAAGGGCAAAATCAACAACGGCCACAGCACTTGTGGGATCTTGCACCCCGCCTCACACCCATTCCCACCCGAGCACACGCCCACCTCAGAGTGGTGGCACTTTGCACTTCCTCTTCCCTCTGCCTTCTCCCAGACAGCCTCTGGTCCTGCTCCCTCACTTTATTAAGGTCTCCGCTCAAAGCGACCCTCGGCCGAGAAGGCTCCCTGGCCTCTTCATGCAAAGCAGCGCCCCTGGCCCATCGCTCTCAACCCCCTCACCCCACTGGTTTTCTTTTGCAGCACTCATCATGACCTTCACACTGTGTCCTTTGCTTCCCGTTCCCCCATTGCCACCAAACTGAGCTTCCGGGGAGAGGGGCCTGCTGCTGCCCCCGTGCCTGGAGCAGTGCCCTACAGAAGAGGCACTTGGTGTGTAGTCCGGGAGAATGAATGAATTCTCCCACAAGCCCCCATTCCACAAGTCAGTCCCACGTGCTTTCTGAAGGGACCCCCCCATTCAATAGGGTAGGTTCCGAAATTAAGTGCTCAGTCTTTTCTGCAAGGCTTGGACCTCCCGCAGCCTGAGTTGTCCCGCGTGAGTCTGAAGGTTAGCAAGCCCAGGACAAGCTCCTCATAGAGAGGAGCGGAGTCCGGATCCCGCTGATCCCAGAAAAGGCCCTCCGCGGCCCGGCACTCAACAAACACTTGTGCTCTTCACACAAAAGCACACGGGAGAGGCTTTTGCCCCCTACCTAGGGAGCTGACACCTAGGTAAGAGGGAAGTGCGATTGATTCCTGTCACCAGGAAGGTCCCGGGCATGAACTAAACCTCTACCATCAGTTAAAGGCTTTAAAGAAACAGTCTGGGGGGTTTGTAACCCCAAGCAGTAGCACAGCCCTGCCCTCTGGTGGCTATCCAGTGAAGTGCCGTCGTGGAAAAACAATTTAGAGAGGGACCATTTTTTTAAATATTTATTTATTTTTTAGAAAGAGGGGAGGGGAGGGAGAAAGAGAAAGAAACATTGCCACGAGAGAGAAACATTGATCAGTTGCCTCTTGTCCATGCACCAACCAGGACTGAACCTGCAACCCAGGCATGTGCCCTCACCAGGAATCAAACCAGCGACCCTTCAGTTTGCCCAGCCAACTGAGCCACACTGGCCAAGGCAGAAAAAAAATAACTGGAAAGACATAAAATAAAAAGATAGAAAGTACATCATCTGAATACCTTGACACTACTTGAGCTTCCGGTCTTCAGCCTGTGCTATTCCTGATGCATTGACTCAGTCACATTTCTACAGAGCCCACCATGTTCCAGGCACTGTCCTAGGCGCTGGGTGGCTGGGAAGGAAACAGGTGAAAATCACGGTGTTTGTGCCACTTACCTCCCGGCTGTTGTCACTCTGTACTCATCCTGATAGCTTCACTTTATCATGACCTGTGTCGTCACGTACTCTTCATAAAAGTCACTGCCGATGGCTGCGATTTTTACTGTCTCCACGTCCTCGGCCCTGGATGCCTGAATGCCCCGGGCCTGAAAAGCCAGGGCACATGACTTCTACCCAAATAGGCGCCTCCTTCACTCAACAACGACCACCTGCGGACCTTCTAGTCCAGCGACTGGGGAGGCAGCAGCGAGAAAGGCAGGCAGAGCCTCCTGTGAGAAGGCAGCATGAGACGCATCATCACAAAAATAATTCTAATTCCGTTGCCATACACGGAAGTATCAGACAGGCACCCCGACTTTACCTGACTTCATCTGAGGGGCCCACTTCCCCCGGGAGGTCTCCTTTAAACTCAGAACTCAAGGAGTGATCAGGCTGGGCCGGCAAGGGGAGGGCAGGTGCGGCACCTGGAGCCCAGACCGCACAGGGCTTTGCAGGCCGGTTAGGAGTGTGGGTTTATTTCAGGACAACTGGAAGCCCCTGCAAGGGGTTGAACGTTTTGAGCAAGAAGGGTCTTTTAGAAAGATCCCCTGTAACAAACATGACCTAGAAGAAGAGCCCATTCATAAGAGTGACACAAAGAACAAACTAATTGAAAGCCACTTATCAAGAACCATGTGCCCTGGTCTGGTGGCTCAGGTGGTTGAAACATCTTCCCTTAACACCAAAAGGCTGTGCACTGGATGCCTTGTCAGGGCACATACCTAGGTTGCGGATTAGATCCCTGGTCAGGGAGAGTGCAGGAGGCAACCAGTTGATGTCTCTCTCTCTCTCAACACCCCCCCCCCCAAAAAATCAACTAAAAAAGCATTCTCAGGTGATGATAAAAAAAAGTAATATGTATCTAAAGAAAACCTCCAAACTTGACTAACAGAAAAGGAAGCTGGACTAAATGGAAAGACACGTTCCGTGCTGTGAAAATGTGAACTTTCCTATCACTCACCTGCCTGTGTGTCACACGCATGTAATAAAACTTCCTGAATTGTGAGGCCCTGTTTTACACTTCCCTGACTCCCAGGCCTCCCCGCCACAACACACACAATGTGTTTAAATTATTTTTGTCACCATGTGTTTCAGCTTGCTCATCCACTACACTGATAAGAGAACACTAAGTTAATCTGCAAAACATAGCCGGGAAAATAGCCTGAAGCAAACTGCTAAAATATAATCTGACTGAGTAATAAAAGTGCAAGGTGGGTCCAAGCAGGCTGGCAGTTGTTTGTGTGGGAAACAATACACTAATTCATAAATGATAACATAAGAATAAACTGTTTCACTACATCGCAGCTGGAAGGCCACTTCTGCACACTCCTGTATTTGCGTTCCACACGGAATCTAAAATGATATTCAGACAGCCACTCAAATCTCCAAAATAAAGCTCGCTTGATAATGTAACAGCATCTCGCTCTAAAGCACACTCTCACACTTATTTTAGGACGGCAATTGGAAAATCAGGTGAAACAATTGATACTTGATACAAGTTTTCCCCTTGATGCTACAATACAAATTTAGAATAAATCAATCCGTTTATTTGGTGAAGTAGAAACAGACACTTTGACCAGCATCTCGGGAAATCGCAGTATTTTAGCCGTTCTGCTAACGTTATCAGCAAATGTTACATGTGTACCATTGGCCATGTGTCAAGATTTCCAAACCACCTTTTTTTGTCGTTGTTTTAGGAAATAGACAGTCTTTGTCTTTGAGAGTTTCTTCTTTGTAATGTTGCCAGAAAATACAGGAAAGATGTTAACGATTTCTAGCAGCGCTGTTGAAATCCACAGCTTTCTGTGCGACACGTGCAAATGCTGTGCCTCTCTTCCTGCCACCACGGCAACAGGGGCGAGCAAAGGAAGTGCCACGCGCGTTTCTGAGAGCGGGGCCGGTCTCAGCGTTGAGTGAAGCAGCGCCACAGTCTTCACGCGGACACCAGCGCGCGCCAGACCCGCGGCGTCGGGAGCTGCCTGCGGCCCAGCCCCAGCTCGTCCTGCAGGGCGCGGGGTGGGTGGGGGGTGGGGGTCTGCTGTGCTCGCCCACGCGCAAATATTGCGAAATGTTCCCGCGTTCCTCGGCCGCCCGCCAGCAACGCGGGGGCCACACTCTTGGCCAAACTCGCCCCTGGGCCATCCCCACGCAGCGACCCCTTTGAGCGCCGCGTGCGTGCCGGGCTCGGTCCCATTCTGGCCCACACGACAGTCACCGAGACCACGTCGGTCTTGCTCCTGCGGGACTCGCGTCCCACCGCCACATAACGCCCCAAACGCCGCGCTGTTCACCTCCAGGACCGCGGCCCGGGCTCTGGCCGCTCCTTCCATCTCCCGGCCTGAAACGTTCATCGCGGCTCCACCGAGCCCACTGAGGAGGCAGCAGAAGAGCAAAGCCTTGGCCTCGAAAGCAGGGCCAGCGAGCACGGAGAGCGCCCACTGCCCAGGCCCTGTCCCCACCCAGGGGCTGTCCCCGGCCCCCCGGCCCACCTCGGGGCTCCGGGCGTCCACGCGAATCTGGCTCAGGAGAGGCTGCGAGCCCTCGGCCGGGCTCTGACCTGTGATGTACCCCCCGGAAGGCAGCGGTTCCCGAGGACTCCGAGAGGGTGAAGGGAGCATCATTTAAAAAGCCAATGAAGCCCCTGGCCGGTGTGGCTCAATGACCCCCCCGCGTCCATGATCCCGAAAGGTTGGGGTGTGATTCCGGACCAGGGCACTTGCCTGGGTTACCACTTTGGTCCCTGGTCTGGCACAGCCGGAAGCCACCCATCCATGTTCCTCTATCACATGGATGTTTTTCTCTCTCCCTTCTTTGCTCTCTAAAATCAATTAATGTATTCTTGGCTGAGGATTAAAAAATAACAATACATAAAACAAAGCGCTGTGTAAACAGGAGCCCCTGTTTCCTCCACCCTGTGTTCTGATCTCCTACACCTGCCGCCACCTGGGACCTCAACAGCCCAAGCCAGCACCACCCTAGGTTAAATAAATTGAGGTCCTGTGGATTGACCCTGAAGAAAATTTACTGCTCATCTGTACGAACTGTGGCTACAATGAGAGGTGAGGGATGGTTTTTAGCACGGAAAGCAAAGTGCTGCTCTCTCTCCCTCTAGGTCCTGCCGTGTCCTCCTGGGCCGGACCCAAATTCAACAGGAGCCAGAGGGTGATGCCCAGAATCAGAATCAGAATCAGCATCAGCATCAGCAGCTGGGCCATCGTACTCGAAATGAATGTTTACATTTTCTAAAGGCTGTTGGGAAAACCTGGGGAGAATACGTGGGTGTGGGTGTTAAGGGTGCCTGACCAAAGGGAGCACGCCTTAAATCAGGGGAAGACCCAGGGAACTGAGAGGGCACTCAGTGCGGTGGCTGCTAATACTCCCACTGCGTCTGAGCCTCGGGGAGACACATCTTCAGCAGCTGTCAGCACCCAGCGTGTGGTTTCTTCGTTGTCACAGACACGGAGCTCAACAAGTAAGTGGACTTTATTGCAGATGCTTTTCTTAGACACAGAACAATTCTGGGTGTGTCCTTGGTCCTCACCCCGAATGAATCCAGCTGGCAGGTGGCTTCCTCCAAAGCGACCTTCCTCTGTGTCCTCTGTTACCGGGCAAGGACCAGGGTGTGTGCTCCTCGGCTGCCAAAGCCTTTTGAAGGCTGACGGAAGAGAAAAGTTCGGTGTGGCCCAGGGCTGAGGGACGCACAGAGCAGGAGGAGTCCCTGGGCTGAGCTGAGCTGGGGAAGCAAAGTCCTCCCCGCGGAGCTGAGTGGCTCACCCAGCAGGCAGGGCCCTGCCTAACCCCCTGCCTCAGCCTCTCCTTTCTCTACCTGGAGTCAGACCCATGCGGAGATGCAGGACTCCCGTTGGTCCTGCCTTCAGAGGGCAGTGTCTGCAGGGCTCATTTACTAGGATTGTGGTGAGGATCAGCGCACCTAAGAGCTATAGCTACAGAACAATATCAAATGGTCTAACATACATATAATTGGAATCTCAGAAGAAAAAGAAAGAATGGGATGCAAGAAATATTTGAAATGATAATAGCCTAGAATTTCTGAAAAAATAATGCAAGATATCAAACCAGATACAAGCACCTCAGAGAGCCTTAAGTAGGATAAATAGGAAGAAAAGGGAACAAAATACCTAAGCACATGACCGTCGACCTAAGCAATTTTCAACCTTTTTCATCTCATGTTGCACATAAACTAATTACTAAAATTCTGTGGTGCACCAAAAAATATATTTTTTGGCAACTGGACAAAAAAATAGGTATAATTTGGATTCATTCACACTAGACGGCTATTGTTGTGATGGCTATTGTCATTTTTAAATTTGACAGTCTAGGGGAAAAGAGGTCCGTGCCCCTGACTAAATAGGTATTGCATGTTTTAGAAAATCTTGCAGCACACTGGTTGAAAATTGCGGGTCTAGCTAATGAAAACGAAAGACAGAAGTTCTTGAAAGTGCTCAAGAATAAAGAAATATCACATACAGAGAAACAAAGAACTACACTACATCTGAAACTTAAAAAATAATAACTATAACAAAATTTATATCACTGTCTCAAGGAAAAGTTTCCCAGTTCTAATATGTTCCATATTTCCACACAGTTAACCACTACCTGCTGTTCACTTTCTATGCAGCTTGTAGGCAGTTATGTGGCTATGTAGCTTTGTAACTCACTGGGGGTCATGAAGCGCCTTGAATTAGAAATGCTTGGGAATCTGGAATGCAGTTGCGCCTTCTTGACCTCTTCAAATTCTTTCATTGTCTGCATCCTGCCTACAAGAAGATTGGTAGCACAAATCAGCGCAGTCAAGTGCAGTTCCCATTGCTCTTGGGTCATGGAATCGCGTAACAATTAGAAACCAAGTGCCAGTCTCACACTGAAGAAGAGTTCTTGTTTCCTCATCTTCGTCATGCTGTGCCTTCTTCAAAGGGTCACGGAATGGTGGGATGGTGACCTGCAAGAAAAGCATTTCCTTAAGGACTGGGTATCAGGTCTTGTTCAGTCCATCCTGAACATCTGTTTATGGCTCTTATGCCAGAAGGATCAAGACCACAGAATCTACAAACCAATGGCGTCTAACCAGTATAGATATTTAACACATATTGAGGAGATGGGGGCACTGCGCTACATCTCCTAGCGAGCCCTTCCAGCCATGCTTAGCTCTTGCTTTACCAGCCTCTTCAGCTCATGTGGGTGTTCTTAGGTACTACACCCAAACTCAGCAGGTGGTAGTTTCTTCAAGATTACTTATGATGAGGAATCTGAAACCATATCAATCAATTATTCAAACTCTGCTACATTAAAACCCATTGGTCTGTCTTGAACGTTGAATGGATCGTTTATCCATGTCATGGATTGGTTGTTTGGAAAAAATCAGGTCTGAGTCGTGTGAGATCTTCCAAGTGTTAGCACATTTCATTATGCAGTAACCACATTTATTACATCAACACCAGTCTCCTCAGTAAAGTCTTTGAGTATTGGAACGCTGTCACACTCAATATGATTTTCCCAAAATTCAATTTTTTTTTGCTTAAAAGCTCTCATTTTATCATTGGCAACAAATACTGTCTGTTGTTCTTAAAGTGACAGACTCACTTGAATAACTTTCCAGGAAATATCTGCCAAACTCCCAATATTTAATACCATACTTTTGTAAGTTATTCTTTTGAGTAAAAACGGTGTTCCGTGAAAAACCCCAGCCAGGCCAGCTCACAGCGTGAACAACTACACTGGACTTCAGATGCAGCAGAAGTGCTCTCGGCTTGCTTCCCGTTCTTCACACGACATTAAAAAGACATGTACTCAAGGATCAATGTTCAATACAACTAATAAGTTTTACCATTTGATCAAAGATATTCTTAGGAAAATGGAGTTGTTTTCTTGCTGTGAGTACATGGCCACAGAGGCTGGGATGACCAGCAGCACATATTAAAAACATTAATATCTTTCCTTTTTCATAATAAATCTTCCACAATTAAATATATAACAGAAAATACAGGAGGTTGATTTCTAGCATACATGTGAACGTAATTAAGGTCACTGACTTGTACATTTAAAAACTGCTTAGAACTTCCGATCAAGATGGAGGCGTAGGTTAACACAACTCACCTCCTCGCACAACGACAGCAAAAATTAGAGCCAAATGACAAAACAGCTATCACCCAGAATCGTCAGAAAATCAAGCTATATGGAAGTCCAACAACCAAGGAAGTAAAGAGGTCACATTCATCAAGGCAGGTAGGAGGGGTGGACACGTGGAGACGCACAGAGACAGGGAGATGTGGAACGGGTGGTCTCACATCCACGTGTGGTGGATAAAAGCTGGGAGGGATACCTCGGGAGAGAGGGATCCCTGCCCAGGGTTCCAGTGCCAGGAATATAAGACCCCATAACTTCTGGCTGTATAAACCAGTGGGGGTTGGGGCGTCGGAAGAAACTGAGATTCTCAGGTGTCTCCTCTAAAGAGCCCATAACAGACTTAGGACTTACACACACTCACTCCCTCTGGGCTCTATCACCAGGACACCAGCTAGAAGAGCACCAATGGCGTAAAGGGAGAATGGAAGTGTCTGGCATCAGGGTGAGTGCCAGGGGACAGCTTCCTCCCAGACAAAACTCCAAGGCCAGGCAGTGACCTTTGTCCACCTTTCTGAGCCCACAGCTTACCAGTGTGCTTTTCCACATTAGGCCGTACTAGGAAGACAGGGAGTCAGAGCAGCTCTACCTAATACACAGAAACAAACACAGGGAGGCTGCCAAAATGAGGAGACAAAGAAACATGGCCCAAAAGAAAGAACAGAACCAAACCCCAGAAAAAGACTAAACAAAAGACAGATAAGCCCCCTACCAGATGCAGAGTTCACAACACTGGTCATTAGAATGCTCAAGGAACTCACCGGATACTTCAGCAGCATAAAAACAAGCCAGGCAGAACTTTCAACCAAGTGAAAAAAAACAACAAAAAGTTACAGGGAGTCAACAGTGGAGTGGATGAAGCAGAGAATCAGATCAATGACTTGGAACATAAGGAAGGAAAAAACATTCAATCAGTACAGCAAGAAGAAAAATGAAACCAAAAAAACAAGGAGAGGGGAAGGAGCCTCTGGGACAACTTCAAATGTATCAACATTCAGATCACAGGGGTGCTGGAAGGAGAAGAGAAAGAGCAAGAAATTGAAAACTTATCTGAAAACAGAAAGAAAGAAAACTTCCCTAATTTGGTGAAGGAAATAGACGTGCAGGTCCAGAAAGCTCAGAGAGCCCCACACAAGGTGGACGTTTGAGATGTGTGCAAGGTGCCCGCAGGTGTGGGCAGCCTCCGTGGCCTGGCAGGTCCACACAGGCTCCCGTCACCCTTCACTTAAGGAGCAGAAGAGACGCGACACTCAGTTACAAACACAACCAGTAAGTAACTGGGAAGTAACTGGTAGAAAGTGTCACCAACAGTTTCCAATCTGAGAGAGGGAAGGGGAGGGGGAAGAGAAAAAGAAGAGGGATGATAAAATGCAAAATCTTGGAAAATTGGGAGAGGCAGCCATTCCTATAGAGAAATCAGTTCACGTTTGGGTTAAATTTGAGAGGATACAGTAGCTACACAAACCTGAAATGAAAATTAACAGGCCAGAGGAAAAAAAATTTCTGGCATAAGAGGAGCTATTCCTATATTCTCAGCCTTTAGTCTATGGGAACCTTCAGAAAGACGAAAATGCCTCCAATAAATACCATTTTTCACACTAAAAAATATTTTCTAAGGGCTGAATCTACTCGTCCAAAGACCACGTGTTTTCTCCAAACCACACATCTGCAGTGCCCCCCACATCCAGCCCGGGGAGCCGCCTGGTCGGGACGTCCCCCGCGACTTCGGAGTCTGGGTGGGCTGGGAGCCCGGGCGCATGGAACTGCGGGATGTGAACCTCCGTCACGGGCACAGTTAGCTTCCCGCAAGGACCTGAGGGATATACGAGGCACCAAAGTCATGACCCCACATCCTTAGAAAGAACCGCCATGCCGAGAGTCGGACAAACCTGGACAGCGGCTCTAGCGCGGCTCGGACGTACCCCTCCCGGCGCTCACCTGGAGGTGCGAAGTCACCCACACAAGCTGGAGAAGTCGGTGCAGGCGCCCGACACCAGGGCTGCCAGGGAACCCTGCGCAGGGATGCAAAGGACAAGGGGCTCTGAAGATGACTGCGCAGCAGCATGTCAGCCTCAGCCTGCGCAGAGGAAGCAGTGGGAACCTGTTTCTGCCGCATCCTACCCCGCCCCCACCTCCTGCCCCTCCCAGCCCGTGGAGCTCGAGGTGCACCGCCCAAAGGGCCTGCTGTGCAGCTGAAGCCTTGACCCTGGAACAGATAACAGCAGAAGCTTCCTGCGCGTCCTCTCATAACAGCGATCCTGAGGTCAGCAGGGCTGCCAGCCCCCTGTTAAGGGAAAGAAACTAAAGCTCCAAGAGAAGTAATTTGCACAGGCGCCCAGCACACAGCCCAGGCATGTCCTGCTCCCTGCCCAGGAGTCAGAGGACCAGAGAGTAGGTCCTAGCCCTCCTTCTCAGGGACCATGGGAAGGAGTCCCATGTCCCAGAGCCCAGCACCGTCATGGCCCCCAGTCTCACCCATGGCGACAGCCCCTTCTCCCTCTGCCTCCCCACCCACACCCCTGCTCCAGACTTGCCCCCACCCAAACATGACTCCTCTCCCTCCTCCTTCAGGACCCCGTTGTCTGTAAAGTAGGGACCATCAGGGCTGTGGCAGTGTGGATGGATGGCAGATTCATTCCTTCCTGCCACCCCTCAGCAAGGACCACAGAGGGCCTGGGACTAGGAAAGCACAAGACGGGCAAGGCCCCGACTGCACATGGTGTCAATTCTAGGGGACAGCGGGAGGAGGGAGAGGATATGGTTGCGCATCCCGGTGTCAAAGGATTTGGACAAGAAGAGTGAGGTCCCCTCCAGGCTCCTCCACAGTCATCTAAAGAACCAGGCTGAAGCAAATTCCGTAAATTTATTCAAACCCTTCATCTGTAAAATGGGCTGATGCCCACCCACCCACATTGCTATCATTGTCTCATCTCAAGAAAGAACTTGGACATGAGAGGGAGGTCGTGCAGCTCAGACACAGGGCTTGTGACAATCACAACCTGACTTGCAGGTGTGGTGGGAGAGGAACAGACAGAGAGGAAATGAAAAGCTGCTCTAGGGGTAGAGAGGACCAGACACATCAAATGCTACCTCCTGCTGGAGATGGGGTTCAGTGACATTGCAGTATTATTTCCCGACAGATAGGACTCATATTTTCACTGCAGTAACGGGCTCTGGACAGGAAATCGGGGTGCACTGTGAGCAGCCTGGGGGAGGAAATGAGGGCCCAATCCCTGGGCTGCTGCCCGGAAGCGATTTACTTGAAATGAGGGCTGTCTCCTTGATGATAAGGGTGTCTGATGGTGGCCCTGGGCACTCCTCTGGTCCTAGCTCAGTGTTGCTGAGAGCCGCTCAGGGACTTGGGGACAGCGCAGCACATGCTCAGCCAGGTCCAGCCACACAAAACAAGCAAACCGCCCAGGCAGGGCAGGCAGGGCAGCCTCTCCATCAGTCTTGGACCGAAGGCCGTCAGGCCCTAGAGTCACAGAGTGTCTTTCACATGCCTTTCCACCAGAGTCAGGGGACAGGTGGCCCGCAAACACCACAGGGCCCGGGCAGCGGCTGTTGAGGGTCTTCACAGCCATAGCTGAAATGTCCGTGAGGAGGGGACCCTTTGAACCTGGCATCTGCAACTGTGCCCATCATTCCTGCTTCCTGGACACACTCCCACGGGGCAGAGCTCACAGACACACACATTCTGCAGAACCGTTCTATCTGGGTTTTCGCCACATAGCGCACACTGCTCCTTAGTTCTCACGATTTCATCTTTGGAAGGAAACCTCGTCCCTCTGCAGGACTGCTTTTGATTTGCTGGTGTTTGCTGACGGGAAGCATTTCCCAGGGAGATACAGCACTCCGCTGCAGGTCGCCATGTCTGCCTCTCCTGATTCCAGAGCACCTGCTTGCTTAATCCCAGGGAGACCACCCAGACACGCAACATCACTCTGTCCCTGACAATGTCTCCAGGAGCCTCAAACAAAACCAGAGGGGAGTTGCTGTCAAGAGGATGGCTGGGCAACGTGGGGGCCAGCTAGCAGGCAGCCACAGGGGGGCTGCCCCACACAGGCCTGCAGCCATGAGCCACAGCATCCAAGCTGCCCCCCCCTTCTGATGGCCACAATTCCTCGACCCCAAGTAAGAAACGAGCGAGAACTCAAGGAGCTAAGATCACCGGGGCTGTAACAGCCCCAGGATGGGAATCTCAGGCCTTGCCAGAAGCCACACCAGGCGGGTGAACATGAGATAAGGCACTGGGAGCACCAGGGGTCAGCTGGCCACCACAGGCCAAAGGGCTGGCGTGTGGGGACAAGGACGGGAGGCACATGCTATGTAAGACTGGTCTGCAGTCAGGACCCTCCCCCTGCAGGAGGCGGCTCACAGAGTGGCAACTGCACCTCTGAACCAAAAACTGAGACGCAGGTTTGACAAAAGAGTGAAAAGATGTTTTTCATTTGTGAATTTATTTATTTGAGATGCCTAAAGAGGTTTCAGGAGGCATATGTTCATGAATTGGTTTTATTACAAGAATCAAATTTTATGAAATCAGAAATGTGAGTGCCGTCCACTCCTCTGTGGCCCCCCTTCCAGGTGCTGAGAGAAGGGAGGAGACAGACAGGTGGACGGGAACGGCTCTGTGTTTGGGAAGATGCTAGGAGCCATGAAGAAACCAGACTAAGGCGAAGTGACCAGGGAGTGATAAGCATGACACTGGTCTTCTATGGCAGTCCTAACGAAGGGCCTCAGCAGAGTGCCCGTACCACAGAGGGTGCGCTCGCAGGTGGTGTGGGCCAGAAAACTGAGGCAGGTTCATCAGGCTGCGTTCTGCCCCAGAGGCTCCAGGAAGCCCTGTCCCCTACTCATCGGGTGCTGGCAGAATCCTCTCCTTATGGGACAGTTACCTCCCATGTCCCTGCCAAAGCCACTCCCAGCTTTCAGGGGCCCTAGAAAACCTTGGCTTGGGGTCTCTTCATCCAGCCTCAACTGGTTACCTTGGCCCCCCTGGCTGACCCGGGATGGTTGCTAGGATATCTCTATGACCTGTCTTACCAGTGTGACCTGTGTTACTTCTGTGACCTGTTGCCACCAGATACCAAACAGTGCTGGGGTGGGACCTCTGCAGGGACTCCCCAGCAGGCTGAGGGAAGGGCTCCCCACAACCTTGTCATACTTAGAGTCAGGTTTGGCTGTTGAGACAGAGCTGGCCCCACTGACAACTGGGGAAGCCACCACCAAAGCAACAGCAAGGGCCCCCCAGGCGGGGACGGCTGGGCTGGCTGGGCTGCAGGGCAGGGAGATGGATGGGTGCAGGGTCTCGGCTGGGTGGGAGATACGATCACAGCCACCAAGGCTGTAGGCAGGAGAAGGGCATCATCTGGTTTATGTTTCAAAGATCACTCCGTGATTTGACATTTAACATCATATTTGAGATGTGTTTTGAGAGCACAGGTCCAGTGGAGACAGATGAGGAGGGTGAGACATGTGCTTCAGGTACAGATGGTGGGCACGGCCCGAGGCCCGGAGGCAGGAGACGTGAACACCGGAGACCACAGCACAGGCCCCAAAGAGACCTGTGAGTGACGGGACAGGGAAAGGACACAGAAGACCCACCATGGAGGAGGGAGTGGAGGGGGGACAGGGGACCCGCCATGCAGGGACGGGACAGTGCAGGGGGGGACAGGAGACCCTCCATGGAGGGTGGCAGGGTAGGGGGACAGGAAACCCTCCATGGAGGGGGGAGGGCAGGGGCACAGGGGACCCGCCATGGAGGGGGCGGGACAGGACAGGGATAGGGACCCTCCATGGAGGGAGGAAGGCAGGGGGACAGGGAATCCTCCATGGAGGGAGGAAGGCAGGGGGACAGGGAATCCTCCATGGATGGGGGAGGGCAGGGGGCAGAGGACCCTCCATGGCGGGGGCAGGAGAGGGGGACAGGTGACCTTCCATCGAGTGGGGAGGTCAGAGGGACAGGCAACCCTCCATTGAGGGAGAAGTGCAGGGTGATAGGAGACCCTCCATGGAGGAGGCAGGGCAGGGGGACAGGGAACCCTCCATGGAGGGGGGAGGGGAGGGGATAGGGAACCTTCCATGGAGGGGGGAGGGGAGGGCAGGGGATAGGGAACCTTCCATGGAGGGG
>VMDR010016537.1:0-21057 GCA_007922815.1 Macrotus californicus
GCACTTTATCTGCCCTTCCATTCTAAATGATAGTTTTGCCAGATGGAGTAATACTGAATGTAGATCCTTGCCTTTCATGACTTTGAATACTTCTTTCCAGCCCCTTGTTGTTGCCTGTAAGGTTTCTTTGGAGAAATCAGCTGATAGTCTTATGGGAACTCCTTTGTAAGTAACTGTCTCCTTTTTTCTTGCTGCTTTTAAGATTCTCTCTTTATCTTTCATCTTGGCTAATGTAATTATGATGTGCCTTGGTGTGTTCCTCCTTGGGTCCAACTTTTTGGGGCTCTCTGAGCTTCCTGGACTCCCTGGAAGTCTATTTCCTTTGCCAAAGTAGGGAAGTTCTCCTTCATTATTAGTTCAAATAAGTTTACAATTTCTTGCTCTTCCTCTTCCCCTTCTGGCACCCCTATGATTCGGATGTTGGAATGTTTAAAGTTGTCTCAGAAGTTCCTAAGCCTCTCCTCAGTTTTTAAATTCTGTTTCTTCATTGTGTTCCGGTTGAATGTTTATTTCTTCCTCCTGCTCCAAATCATTGATTTGAGTCCCAGCTTCCTTCCTTTCACTGTTGGTTCCCTGTATATTGTTCATTTCATTTTGCATAGCTCTCACTTTTTCCTCTATTTTGTGACCATACTCAACCATTTCTTTGTTAGCATCCAGATTATCAGTGTTTTGAACTGTGCCTCACATAGGTTGGCTATCTCTTCGTCACTTATTTCTATTTTTGGAGCTCTGTTCTTTCATTTGGGCCATTTTTTTTTCTCTCCGTGTGCCTGTTACGTTGTAAAAGGCAGAGCCTTAGGTATTCACCAGGGAAGAGTGACCCAAGTAGCTGTGTTATGCTTTAAGTGAGGGAGGCATCTGAGAGGGAACAACGCCTCTTGCTGGGATTTATGCTGGCTTTCAGTCACTTCCTCTGCTACCCACAAGCAAATTGGGCCCTTCTGGTGCTGATTTCCAGATGGGTGGGTTTGTCTACGTTCTAGGACCCTCTGGGTCTCTCCAACAAACTCTCCTATGAGGGCAGGAGTTTCTCCCACTGCCACAACTCCCACAGGTTTTACAGCCAGAGGTTTTGAGGCTTTATTTCACTGTGCTGGAAGCCTGGGTTACTCAGTCTGTCTTGCTCTTTAGTTGTTCCTCCCAATTTATCTGCACACAAATGTGGGACCACCTAGCCTGCCAGGTACCACCTCACCCTCCCAGCCTTCTCTGCCCTGGCTGCCCATCTCCATCCCTCCTACCAGTCTGAATGAATGTTTCTTCTTTAACTCCTTGATTGTCCAACTTCCATACAGTTCGATTTTCTGGCTGTTCTGGTCATTTTTTTGTTTTAAAATTTGTTGCCGTCCTTTTTTTGGTTGTGCGATGAGGCAAAGTGTATCTACCTACACCTTCATCTTGGCCGGAAGTCCTGGGCTCCCCTAATTTTAACATGGCAAGGAGTGGTTCAGAAGTAGCAAGTGGCCCTGTCCAGATCAGTGAGATGTTAGCAGAGGTTTGCTTACATTTGCTGGGAAGGAAAGCTTCTCACTCTCCAGAGAAAGCTGCTGATGTCATATCTCTCTCTCCTTCTGTGTGAAGAGGTGATGCTTTGAACCCCTGCAGCCATTTTGCCACCATGGAGGAAGGTGGCCTTGCAGTGAAGCTCACATAAGGAAGGGAATAAAAGGACAGAAGGAAACCAGGTCCCTAATGACTTCTCTGGCCCATTGATCACACCAGACTACCTGCAGAAATACCCTGCAATAAATCCCCTGATGCCTTAGGCATTTTGATATGTTTCTTTAATTTTTGATAGCATGAAGTGTCGTGACTGATATATCAGATGAAACCTTTTGTTAAGAAGATATAAGTATTGTAATGAGATAGACCAAACTTTTGTTCAAACTATTGCTGTGCAACTTTATAACCTATGTGACCTTACTACTACATAAACTTCTTCCTGAAGCTGACCATTTACGGGTATAAATGGTTTCACATATTAGCCTACCTGGACACAAAGCTTTTTAATACAGGCAGTGAAAGCTCATCACAGTGTCCTCATCCCTCTTCTCAGGGATCCACTATCCATCAGGTCAAATCACCATCACTCTGTAGCATGACTGATGGCACCTGGCACATTCTCACTCATCCCATTGTCCCCCATCATGGCAGCTGAACAGCTAGCTCTAGTGTCCCTCAGCTCAAACAGCAGTAGACAAGGAAGCTGAGAAAAGATAAGGAGTCCTTGGAATAAATTCCTATTTCTCCAAGAAGATTCCTTGCCTCAGAAAAGTGAAGATGAAGCACCCATGGACATGGACAACACTGAAGGGACTAATTATGGAAGTGGGGAAGCAGGCTGGGTGGAGGGATGTGAAAGGGAAAAGGGGCACAACTGTAATAGCATAAACAATGAAATATTTTAAAAAGAAAAAAAAAGTTCAGTGAAGCCAAAAGAGATACTGTGAATGGTGTCATCTGATTTACATGGAGCCTGAAGTATGTGATGAGCCTCATAGGGGCTGGTGGCTCCCAAAGTGCTGTAGAGGGCCTTTCCTCACCATCTCCTGCTTCCAGGGCCATCCTGACTTTGTTTCCAGCTATAAACACACTGCATCTGTGACTTGAGCTGATCCCATCCTGTCTGATGACAGGTGTGAGCTGTCACCACTGCCAGATGGTAAACAGGAAGTCACTAAGTAAGAGGAGTGGACCATACATCCATGTGTGTCAGAGGCTGTCACCTAACTCAGGAGGGCAGAGCTCCAGTGATTGTGTCCAATGCAACAAGTGAGCTTATGGAGATGATGCCCCATAGGCTTTCTCCAAAGGGCGGCCAAGGACAGAGCTCTCACAGCCTCAATTTTTTATGGGAAGCAATAGCCAGAAAATTCTCATCTACAGAGGCAAACATAACAGCTTTCTCCACAAATTCATACAGAAGATGTTCAGGATGTGAAGTGAGTGAGAAATTTTAACTCTGATTCTTGGCTTTGGTTCAGGTCTAAACTTTACAATAACGACTGCTTTTGCTACCATTATTATTCCTAAATACAATATACGTGCATCTTCAGCAATGTAATAAATCAACACTAAGCAGTAGGTGTTGGGCACTGAATAAGAGGTATGCATGTACTTGTGACCATAGTATGTTCCACCCTATGTAAGCCCACCCATGCCAGGCATCGTTTGGGGCACTTGCATTGTATCTCAACACCTTACTTAATATTACAATAGCCTTGTGAGATGGGTGTTATCCGTACTTCACAAATGAGAAACCAAGACCTCAGAATCTAGTGCAGCCACTTGTCCCCAGCTATGTGTCTAGTCCCTGCCTTGGACTATACTGCAGGCATATGACTGTCCTGACAAAAATGAATGTGATCCTCCCAGGTACACAGGCTTTTCAGCAGTACAGCTTGGCCTGGCACCCCACCTTCTCGTTCCCACTCTGGGAATCTTTCCTTTACCTTCATCTACCCTAAACTCATCTGGATTCTCTCCCCAGCTGCATAAACATGGTGTTTTGCCTAATATTTCTTCCATGTTTCCATTTGAGGAACGGGAGGGACAGGGCTGGTTTTCAAAAGGAAAATGTAGTGGGAGAATTATAGAGATTTTACTGTGGCAAAACAATTTGCAATTTTAGCAAAACATTAATGGTAGAATTTACGTGGTGGGTATCTGAGTGTTCACCATACACTTCTTTCCATGTTTCTGCCCAGTTGAACATTTTCAAATAAATGGTGAGAGTAATAATGTTGCAGAAGGTCCCAGAAGTACATGAATATTAGTAACATCCCCCTTATAGTATGAGTGTGATATGAAGAGATTGAAATGTTGCCACAGTTCATGTGTACAAAGAGGCTTTCCAGATGGTGCTGTCTCCGTGGCCACTCTGTGGTCACAATACCTCTGCTACTTCCAAAACGTGGCAGGGCGCTGCTCAGCAGTGCTCCCCTTCTAAGACTGTATCTACTGTGCTTGAAAGGCCCGGGGGGCCGGCAGTGTAACCACCCACGGCGTGGTACCAACACAGCAGCCAAGTGCATTACAAACACCAGTTGTGGAGAAGAGAATCTCTTGGTGGTGTCTGGTGGGTGGACACAGTCCCTTCCAGAACCAACTCATGAATGCTGGAGCCTTCACTCCTGAGACATCACGTGTCGGAGGCAGGGCATCCTAGCACCCTGTTGTCTCTCGAGTTGCACACTCATTTCCTCTTCCAGAACCACAGTCTGACTTATCTTCTCACCACAGGGGGTTTGGAGGCCTTCCCCTCAGCAGCAAAGCCATATGAGGGAAATAGCTCCTGGGAGACGCATGAAAAAACTTGGTTCAGAGGCAAAGTACCTTTGAGCAGCTCTATTTTCGGTCCCTCCTCCAGATAGCACTATCACTGCAAAAGGTACCTGATTCTAATTTAATTGTGAAGCAAGCCTTACCCTTGCACTAATGTTAAAATGGAAATTTTCTAGTGAAATGTCACATATCTTTGGTGAATTATTGCTGGGATGAGATACAGAGGATGCTCAGGATGTGAAGTGAGTGAGAAATTTTAACTCTGAATCAATGGGATTTGCTTAGTATCCCACAAACCACTGTGATTTCTGAAGATATGGCCTCAGTCAACTGTTCCATCTTTTGTGCTTTTCACCCCGTACACCCATGCACACTCCGTGCCTGCTTACTCTTCTCTGGAGATATCTGGAAAGCTCATATTTAGTGGAAAAGAGATAAGAAAGAGGTCAGTCTTACATCTTCCTTAGCAGTACTGTTTCTATTACTCTTTCTCTGTGAAAATAATTATTAGTTCAAAATAAGCCTGAGATCTAAAGAAGTTTACTTTTGCCATTTTTCTTGGAGAAATGTTAAAAGTGGCTGTTACAGAAAGCCCTCACTTCCCTGTGCCCTTGCCCAAACCTTGAAATGGGTGAGAACTCACAGCACAGGAAACAGCCTGTGGGATGGGGGATGACAGCTGCTGGGAGCAGGTGGGACATGGAGCCAGCCCCCAGGAGCTGGCAGCTGGGCCTCTCAAGTGGTGAACGCTCACACACATTGTTTAAGTGAAAACAGATAAAAAGAGAGATAAAATAGCTTAAGAACAACCTTCTAAACAGAGGCCTACCTAAGATCAGGCTAAAGGATGCAGAGGCAGACAAGGGCTCGTGGCCCTGGGCTCAGCAACTCTTCCAGCAGAGGAGAAAGACCCACCTCACGTGGAAATGCAAGCCATAACCAGGATTTTGTGTTGTTGCTGTTGTTGTTTTTAATGGACACTGATAAATCCCAGTTCTTATAGGAGGCAGGTCTCTCCACAAAGCCCTGTAACTTGGACTTCTGAATTACCCCAGACAGCATCCTGCAAATGGCAGGAAACAGAATGGGTATTCCATGGATAATTCCTGGAGAACTAAAGTAAAAAAGACTTCCCAAGATCATCTTCAGCCTTCATGGAAGCTGAGGTTGGGGGGCCGAGGTTTGTGTTTTGACAGTAAGCCTTCTGGGAAATAAAAGACACCCTGGTGGCCTCAAGCTGAGCCATAAGGACACGAGGAATCCAGGCAAAACCTCAGCCAGGCTCCTGTTAAGCCCTTGTGCCAACCAGGGGTTTACAGCCTGTCCCCTGGGCAGTGACAGTCCATCCAGCCAGCCCTCCTAGAGGAGGGTCGATGGAGAAAGCCACTGCTCAGGCTTAGACTGTAAATTTTTTAAAGCAGCCTTGTCCATGATTACAGATGGATGTGGGTGGCTCATGGGGGCAAGAGAAAGTGACAGACCTTGCTCTCAGGCTCACCTTATGTGACTCTGTGCCTCCTTCCAAGATTTCTCTTTTAAAACCTATTTTTGCCAATGGTTTAAAAAAAACTCAAATGAACTTTATTTCAAGTTGGACTTTAGCCATGGGACCAAATGAGTCATCAGAAGTTCAAACCTACGATCATTTCATGGAAGAATATAATTTTGGAACCAGGAAGGTCATTCGAAAGTGTACAACACAGTGCGTTTTGCGGTCCAAAAAAAATACACTATGAGCCACATATGCAATTTCACATTTTCTCACAGACATATTAAAAAAGTAAAATGCAACAGGTGAAATTAATTTTCATAATATATTTCACCTAACCCAATATTCCAAAATATTCTCATTTCACCATATAAAAAATATAAAAACTATTTTATTACCTTCATTGAATATAACTTACATATCATAAAATGTACCCATTTAAAGTATATAATTAAATGGTTTTTATTAGGTTTACAGAGTTGTGCAACCATCGTCATAATCAAATTTTAGAATATTTTCATCACCCCAAAAGATACCTTGCACCCATTAGCAGTCACTCACCATTACCCCCTTGCTCAGCTGTCGGCAACAACTCATCTATTTTCTATGATTATAGATCTGCCTATTCTGTACATTACATGTAATGTAATTATACACCATGTGGTCTTTGGTGACTGGCTTCTCTGACTTAGCATGATGTTTTCAAAGTTCATCCATATTATGGCACACATCCATACTTCATTTCTTTTAATTGCTGAACAAATATTCCATTGTGGGGATAAAAATTATTAATGAACTACTTTACATTCTTTTTTTGTATTCAAAGGTCATTGTATTTTTACACATCTCAGTCAAATGGGCTACATTTCATTGTTCAGTGGTCACATGTGGCTCATGGCTCAATATTAGTGTAGATCTAGTCATATCCCTTTAGGAAACTAAATAAAGCCCTGGTAGGACAGTGACTTGCCCAAGGTCACATTTCAGTCAGTGGCTACATCTGAGCTCAAACCCAAGTGTACCTGGGCCCATTTGACACCACCACACTTCCTCTTCACCCACACTCTGGGCCACATAGCAAGTAGGATGCAGATGAAAACCAGTGGCTAATTAGACATCCATGGAAGTCCTCTCTTCTCCCTTAACGACACTCCAAATCTGGCTAGCCATCATTCTGTTTTTAACCAGCACACAGGCTCAGTGGGACAAGGGGTGGAGTGCCCAGCCATGATCATCCTAAAGAAAGCACCTCTCTACCCTCTACACAAGCTGACTCCCAACAGCAGCAGCTGCTGAAAGGCAACAAAAGTGTAATTTATGGGTAACAATGAATAAGCCACTCAACTTCCCTGAAATCCCTTGACAGAGGGATAACACATACATCTCCTACCTTATGGGGTGCTCATGAAAGGAGATGCACACACACCTGGGGAGAAGAGGCCTGTTAAGTAAATAAGAGTCACTAAGCATCCATCCCTTGTAAATAATGTTGCCATGCAGATTGTGACCCAGTGAATTAAAGGCATTTACTCTGTATGGGAAAGGGCAGATGCATCTTTTCTTCTGTATAGTGTATAATAATAATAATAATAATAATAATAATAGCAAACAATTCTATGGCAGTTATTAGGCACCAGATAGTCTCCTAAGAGGTTTACATACAGTAGCTTTAATTCTCACAACTCTGTGTGGGAGATACCATCATCATTTTTATTATTATTTGCATTTAAAGCTGAAAAGAGTTTGGCACAAAAAGGTTAAGTAACTTACTCAAGGTCACAGAGATAGGAAGCAGCACAGCAATCATTTGAACTCAGGCAGGCTGGCTCCAGAGTCCAGACTCCTGATCACCCTTGAGAAGCCTGGGACATCCAGGGAGGCCAGGGCCCTCCCCAGGAGTCTCCTCCTCCTCTTTGAAGAACCTCAGCCCTCATAGTCCATGTGCATGATCTTCAAAATTGTGCCCTTCAGCTCCAGAGAACATCTGTGGCCACCCAAGCCCAGATTTCCCATGCTAGAGGCACGAGTCAGGAAGACAAAAACATTCCTTCCTTTTTCTTATGAGTTATTATTACTTGTCATCACGCTTGTTGCATGAGCCACAAGGGTCTAGATTTATGAAATTGGAAGGAAAGCTGCTGAGTTTGCTGCTGAGGAATAACAGGCTCCACAATGCTTGGATTCACCACTTTGTCCCTACAACCATGCCCCCACTCCGACCCAGCTGCCTGAAATGCTTTTTCAGAAATCCTAGTCCAAGACAGCAAGCAGCCCAGTGAGTAGGGGAAAGGCAATTTCCCCACAGGTGAGCCAGTTCTTTCCTCCAGCCTTTACTTACTGGAGATAAAGTGGGGGTCCTATGACCTGTTTGGGAGCCCCTGAGCCATCTGTGGTGACCACACAAAGGCAGACTGGCTCTGGTGTCCAGTTAGGGATGAATGGATATCAGGCTGCCTGGGCACTGTCACTATATAGGAAGAATACACGAGCAAGGCAAAGGCCAGACATCACAATGTGACTGGAGATCAGCATAGACATGTTTAGTTTGTTTTGTATAGTGTTGTAAAAGTCCCCCTAATTTCCTATAAAAAGAAAGATTTCCAGCTTCTCTTGAAAAACCAGAAGACCTGGCAAAATGGGCCTGAGTCCCTGCCATGTGGACACTTAAAAGAGGATCTACTCCATTTGAACTAGGAAAGTTCCCTTGCCTGGACCACAGTCCCCACTACTCCCTACTGTCTCTCACCAGGACCTCTGGCATGGACACAGAATGCGTGCACTTGACTGGGCCATGGAAGGAGGACAGTGGGGCCTCTGGCTTATCAAGCAGCATGTGGTTTCCTATTAATCCACATTCATACCACATTTGGAGATGTGATCAGCCTGCATCCTCCTGTTCTGTGACACTTTCCCTTTTCTTCTTCACCCTCTTACTTCTGGGCTGCTCTTGCTCACATTTAACTCTGGAATATCTGATCTTGTGTTTCTCTCACATATAAATGCCTCATTTCTCCATCCACTACAGCAGAAGGTATTTGAGGAAAGAAACATTTCATACACTTCTCTTGGCTCCTTTTCTTGTCAAACTGGGTTAAACACACAGTAGGTACTCAACAAAGGCAATGTGGCATGAGGGGAAGAACCCAGATGGGAACGCGGGGAGAATGAAGGGCAGGGAGGCATGACTTCCCATAGCCCCTTGATGGTGAAACCCATGCCAAGACCTTGGAAGTCCACGGAGGATGGTGTACAGATGTGGTTCCTTTACATAAAGATGCTGATGACTCAATTAACAAGTCGGAAACAATCAAAGAAGTGAATGCCAGACTATATGGCTTAAGGGTCTGAGAGGTCCAGAAGATTTTGACTTGACTGCTTGGAAGACTGCAGGTGCTGGGGACTGCAGTTGGGCTGTGCCAGGGTGGTGTGTGGCAATGGCTCCATTAGTGCATGCCACATACACCTGCATCCAACCCTGGAATCGGAATTAATTGCATGCTTTTCCTGTAGTGAAAACACCTTAAAAGTAACTGACTCCTAAAACCAACGGGGGCAGATAATTTATACTCAACATATTGGGTCACTGATTGAAATTCCCAGGACATGACCTGGGCCCTGGCACATCCAGACAGACCCCCCAGGGGATGTAAAACTTCAGGTCTGTTCTCCTCCACTTACTCCTATAGGAAAAGGCAGATGAGTCCATGGATCACTGGGGCAAATGCTGGGATGCCTACTATTCTGTCTGCTGCCTGGGAGCATATTAGGATCAACACTATTGCTTAATCCCATGGGAGACCAATCATCCAGAAATTGCTCCAGAAGTCTGCACATGACCCTGCTTAACTCCAAGAGGCACAGTACCTATTGCATAACTCTACAGTATAAACGGAAAGACACACACAGTACCTACCATGAGACTGTGAAATCAAGTTCCACCTCTTCTGTGTATCTCCTTATAATTTAACACAGAACTATGAACACATTAATCCTAAATATATGTTGATCCTCCCCCATGTTGGAGGATCTACTAGAAGATCCAAAGAAATTTATCATAGGAGGTCCATAAAAAATTATTGAATAAGAAACATGGAGTTGTTCTCTGCCAAGTTCATACAATCTAGGGAGACAGAGCCACATACAAAAAAATGTACCAAGACAACTCAAGGGAAACTGTAAGGAGATTCTCGGAAAAAAATGTGTCCACATTCTAATTTCAGGCTTTTTTTTTAAGCTACAAGAAGAGAGGTAGGAAGAGGAAAGAGAACAGTTTTGAGTCCGCCTACTGGAAAAGATGAAACTGAACCACTATGTTAGCTAGTTGATTTCAACAGATGACAGAGATGATTAAAATCAGCCGTTGGGGTTAATTAGCACCTAATACTGCAAATATATCATTCCCCTGTCACTGCCACTGCTTTTTCTTTTTGCTCTAAGCTTCAGTGGCAAAGATCTTATTATCCACAACTTTAAGGATCTCTCAAAGCTAAGGATCTCTTCATTACAAAGGCCATCTGACCACCCTGCCCCTTCTACTATTGAAACAACTATTTGGCTCCATTTCAAAGCTAGTGATTTTGGCCCAACACTCTTCAGTCTTCAATCCATGGTTGGGCTGGGTGACATTTACTCTGACTGACATGGCCCTCTGTGTCAAGAGAAACAATGCTTGCCCAAGATGGTTATAAAAGATAACAAGGAATTTACTAGAAACCATGCACAATGTTTTGTGTTGTCTTTGATGGAATCAACCACTGCCATAAATTTCAATTCCACACTATTGGGCTGTGACCACTAACAATGGGGCCTTGCTACAGAGAAAGGCCATTTGAAATCTGTACATCCATGGCACTAGGCATTCAAAATAGGAAGAATATGGGTGACTTCCCAAAGTGAGGTAAGTGGGATCAGCTTAACTTTTTGTCCACCACCTGGGAAAATCTCCCAACAGAAGCCACCTAGAGCAGACACTGGAGAAGGCCCGCTCCAGGATCCCATGTGGATGCCCCTGGCTTACAGCTTCCCACGCCAGGGCCTGAATCTCCCAGCTTCTCCTCCTGAGGGCTTTCTCCAGTACCAGGGGAGGTGGATTGGCACAGAAGCAACTAAGAGGCATAGAAGATTTAATTCTGGAGGAGGGGAAAAGAATGTGAACAGCCCTCCACCAGTATGGGATTGGATACGGTGAACAAATATCCAAGCTTCCTGTCTCTGTGGCATGTTCCACATGGTCTTTCAGAGATCTAGGGTTGATCCCAGTTGCTCAGGGCAGTATTCTGCTTAAGAAGACACTTTCTTATCAGGCCTCCCACCCCCTGCCCCCTTGTCTCACTTTGCTCATTCCCTCTCTTGGAGCAAGTCTTGGATCACAGGATTTAACTACATAATTGTTTTTCTTCTTGTCTGTGGTGTATTCCACAGGGAACACATTAGCTCTCTCTTAGTATCCCAAATACAGAAATAGTGGGTACAGGGAAAATGTTAGAAGGAGGGAGGGATACCTCTGACCCAACAACAGTGAGTAGCCAAACTGACCTAAAAACTGGCCACCAGCAGCTGCACCAGTGCTTCCCTAGTCCAGACATCCCCAGGATCTCTTTGTTCACATTACCTTTCATTTAAGGGCTGAAATGGGTTTTCCATTTTGAGCACCAGTCATCTTCTTGACCAGCAACATGGATGGCATAAGGCAGGAGAATAGATTATCCATTAGTGATGTCTGCAATGGGACCAGGATTAAAGAGTGGTGGCCAGTGTGCCAGGTATTTACAATCATTCTATATGGAAAAGGATAAGGACTTTGGATTTGGACAAACTCAAAACTCAAAATCCAACTCTAATAGTTAAGATCTGGGGCATGTACCTGTTTAGGCCTCAGATTCCTCAACTATGTAAATGCAGATACTGGTTCCTAGCCTATGAGGTTTTTATGAAGTTGTGTATGATAAATGACAGCTCCTGGCACACTACTAGCTCAATAAGCATTTGGTTCCCTTTACCATTGGAGCCATAAAACTGTTTCATCAAAAGAGTTTTGGGTTTCTTAAGCAAAATACATTATTTGCCAGACCTATTTAATGTAGTTAATGGTGAAGAATCTCAAATGGATTTAAAAAATTATTAAAGCTCTAAGATCATGAACCTCTCCTGCCACACCCCTCATTAGTTTTTCAGTGGAATTTAACCAGGCAAAGAAATTTTATCCTAAATAAACCATAACACACCCTTTAGAGTATGGTAGCCATAATTCCCAGGTCAATTAAAAACAGTAAAGAAAGGAAATGCTGAGAAGTGTGACTAGCTTTGATGACATGTACTTTAAATAATTAACCAAAAACTATGCAAGTTTAGACTGTGTCCATTAATTGACTGTTTTGTTTAGAAAAGGGTCTGTCCCATATGGCATGCCCAGATGTGGTCATATCCCAATCTCAGAAACCTGATGCTTCTGAAAGCATGTGTACCCCAGCAATCGAGATAGTGGAAATTTGTGCAAGTAAGAAGTCACTGTAAAACCTTGTGCAAATGGTGTAAGTGGTGGTTTGGAAACTATGCTTGAAAGTTAGCTGCCAAAAAACAAAACTGAGAGCAATTTAAGGCACTTTAGGTTGCAGCAAACATGCCAGAGCCTAGCACACACCCAGCACAGACGGATACGGAGCACATAGCTGTCGAATGACTTAATGAACGCTGGCCCCTGTGTGCTTCCCCCAGCACACTTGGCATGCTCACAAGATAATGTCTGAGAACAAGAAAAGGGAAAGGGTGCCTTTCATATCAGACAAGGGACAAGAGACAAAGATCCAGGGATTGCTTTGTCTGTCCCTAAGGTAACCCTCTACGCTTGCCGAGAATAGGCAGTCCTCACTTTGCAGTCTGAGAGACATTAATCTCAGGTGCCACAGTTTGGCTGAATAATATTAGGGCCCCAAAATCAAAGTTTGAGTTTCAGTTACTATGATACATTAAGTGTGACAAATTGCTAAAACTTCATTAACAGCTCCTTGGTCCACACCATGATCGGTGACCAACACATCAATGTTTTCAAAGTCTGTCATGACTGGTCACTGCATCAGTGACTTGGTGGACCAACAGGCTACCATCATGTGGCTGTGTTGCCCCTTATCTCCCACTGATAAACCCATGTGACATTCTATGAGATAAATAGTCAAAAGAAGAAATTGGCCAATGAGATAAAAGTGTAGCAAAAACAAAAAACAACAGAAAGTGGTAACACTGGAAGGGAAACATAAATAGAGAATAAATGGAGTTATAGAAACACCGCCTGTCGGTGCTGTGGTCCTGAGACTTTAGATATGCAGCCAGATGAACTCAGTAAAGATAATTTATTGGCACAAATAAAGAAAGTGGTTGTGACCAAAAAAGATGAAGTTGTACTAGAGGAAGTGACACCTGCAAAAAACTTCACATAAAAGGAACTCACAGAAATACTTCACAACACTGAAAACACAAAGGATAAAGTGTTAGGAGCTGATCCAAACTCAGAAAGTAGTAGGACAACTAGCCAGGACCAAGAAAAGATGCTCAGTCGAAATTGTAAGCACTCTCCGAAGTTTTTTTTTTTACACAGAAAGGACACACAAGAATTCTTGATATTACTAATGTGTTTAAGTGTACTAAATAAATATTACTTTCACTATTTTACCTTTTGCTATATATTTATAACCAATAATAAGATCATTTTTAATGACATGACAGAAAATTTCAAAGGTTACAAAACCATCACAATTTTTCTCATTGAATATTAAGATTTTTTTTAGGGTTTCAGCTTTGCATGTTCATTTTTACCCTTCTGTAAAACCATAGTGGAATTAAAAGTATGCCAGGCACACAGAATTCTGTCTAAAAGTAAAACCCAAACCCATAGAGAAGACAAATAACAAAACTTTGCCTAGAGGTGGGCCCTGCTCTCTGCCAAAAAAAAAGGCAAGATGCCAGCAATGTGGTCAACTTTCTCCAAGCCCTTTCCTTCTATTTCTGGGACTGTGCAATGCTCCAGGACAAAGAAGAACTGACAAACAAGAGACAAAATCAACCAGTACAGGTATAAAGCTTTACCATTTATCAAGTACTCATTTGGGGAATGGGTTTCTCTACTGAATATTCTCAACTATTTAAGGTACACAAAACACCCATCACCCCTTTTCATAAAGGAGAAAACTGAGCTTAAGAGAAAATAAAGTACTAACCTCAAACCACACAATTAGAAATTAGAAACCTATAACAAAGATGAACAACAGAAATAAAATGTCTATAAACGTAAGCCACACATGTAACAAATGTTCTAGTATTCACATTAAGTAAAAAGGAAACATGAAATTAATTTTAATAATTCATTTTACTTAATCCAATACAGTTGACCCTTGAACACAGGTTTGAACTGCACAGATCTACTTATATGCAGATTTTTTTTCAATCAGTATACAGCTGGCACTCCATAACCATGGTTTTGCATCCTCAGATTCAGCATGCATTATTCTACAACATTTCATATAAAAGAGTTGAGCATCCAAGCACTTTGGTATCCATGAGAATCTTGGAACCTATGGTCCATTGCTACCAAGTGACAACTCAAGTTTTGGGAAAGTCCAAAGTTAAACATGGATTTTAAACTGCAAAGATGTTAGCAATCCATCCCTTGCATGAGCCAAGGGTCAACTGTATATCAAAAATATTATGACTACAACACATCATCAACCTAAAATTATTAATGAGATTTTCACATTCCTTTAAGTCTTCAAAATTTGGTGAAAAAAATGTTTCCACCAAATTTTGGTGTTTTACACTGACAATATGCCTCAATTCCTCATTTCAAGTGCAATTCCCCATTTCAAGTGCAATTCTCCATTTCAATTGGCTGCATGTGGCCCTAGGTTATTGTGTTCAACAGAACTGTGAACTGTCTTCTTACGGAAGGGGAAGCCAAGATGGCGAGTAAGTGCCAATTATACTCATCATCTCCTCCTATGACCACAGCAAAACTACAACTAAATCATAGAACAATAAACCTGGATAATTGTAAGACTAGCTGAACAGAAGTCTTGTAACTAAGGACATACAGAAGAAACTACATCAAGACTGATAGGAGAGGTGGAGACACAAAACGGGCTGGTCTCCACACCCATGTGCAGGGGTTAAGAATCTGGAGGGATATCTCAGTTGGAAAAATCCCCCTCAGAAGAGTGAGGGTTCTCAACCCCACATTGGGCTCCGCAGCCCAGATCACCAATGCCACGAAGAGGAGCACACATAATGTGGTCGTGAAAATCAGCAGGGATTTAATCTGCCCTTGTGAGATTGAAGGCTACTGGAAACCCAGGCATCCTCTTAAAGGAACAGCACACAAAATTTCACTCTTACACACTCATCATGGGCTCCAACAGAGGAAAAACCACTCAAGGATGCCAGCATCATACAGGGAGAGACTGAGTTGTGTGGCTTCAGAGAGAAGGCTGGAGGAACAGCCACCTATGTCATTGGATTGAATCACTCTACCACACTGACCACAGATGTCATATTTTGTGGGCCCAGCAATCCCCCACACGGCATCAGGCTGGGGAGCTACATTAGCCCTAACCTGACAACTCCCAGTAGTTCTGTCCTGCCCAACTTGCACACAACTGTAGGCCCTGCCAGCAGCAAGATCGTGTCTGAGATCATGTTGCAGACCTTCTTAAAAAGCTCTTGAAGAATTCTGAGCAAGTTTAGGGGGTACCAGAGACACACAGGAAGAGACTGAGTTGTGTGAATTTACAGTAAGGGCCGTTTTCCCCATGCATATTATCAGCACAGAAATAGATTTTAAAACAAAGGTTTGTATAAGACACAAAGAAGAACATCACACAATGAGAAATAAATCAATCGACAATAGGATATAACCTTTGTAAATATTTGTGCACCAACATAAAAATACCTAAATATCTTGATGGACATAAAGGGAAAAATAGATAGTAACGCAGTCATAATTGGGGGCTTTAGCACCCCACTGACATCAACAAAGAAACAGTAGCTTTAGATGACACATTAGACCAGATGGGTTAAATTAATAATTTGGGGGATTTCAACTCAAAGTAACATAATATACATTCTTTTCAAGTGCACATGGAACATTTTCCAGGACATACCACATGATAGGCTACAAAAAAGTCTCAACAAATTTAAGACTGAAATACTATCAAGCATCTTCTCCAACCACAATGGTATCAAACTACAAATCAATTTTAAAAAACTGAAAAACACACACAAACACATGGAGACCAAATTACATGTTACTAAACAATGAATGAGATAACAATCAGTTCAAAAAAGAAATAAAAAGAATACCTTAAGACAAATGAAAATGAAACAAAAATTATCCAAAACCTATGAGACAGTGAAAGAAGTCCTAACAGGGAAATTCATAACATTACAAACCTGCCTCAAAAAAACAAGAAAAACCTCAAATAAACAACTAACCTTACACCTAAAGGAACTAGAAAAGAACAACAAAGCTCAAAATGAGAAGGAAGAAATAACAAAGATCAGATCAGAAACAAATAAAATTAGAGTCCAAAAATATACAACAGATCAATGAAACCAAGAGCCGGTTCTTTAAAAAAATAAACAAGATTGATAAACATTTAACCTGACTCATCAAGAAAAAAAGAAAGGACCTAAATGAATAAAATCAGAAATGAAACAGCAGATGTGACAACAAACACCACAGAAATACAAAAAATTATAAGATACTACAAACAATCATATGCCAACAAATTGGATAATCTTAAAAAAAAACAATAAATCCCTAGAAACATACAATCTTTTGAAATTGAATCGAGAAGAAACAGGAAATCTGAAGAGACCAATTATAATGAATGAATTCAAAGCAGTAATCATCAGTAATCAAAAAACTCCCAGCAAACAAAAGTCCTGGACCAGATAGCCTCAGGGTGAATTTTACAAAACATTCAAAGAAGAACTAATAACCTATCCTTCTAAAACTATTTCAAAAAATTCAACAGAAGGGAAAACTTCCAAGCTCATTGTACTAGGCCAGTTTGATCCTGATTCCATAACCAGATAAAGGCACTACAACAAAAGAAAATCATAGGGCAATATCTCTGAAGAACATAGATGCAAAAATCCTCAACAAAATACTAGCAAACTGAATTCAGCAATACATTAAAAAGATCATACACCATAATCAAGTGGGATTTAACCCAGGAATGCAAAGATGTTTCAACATCTGCAAATCAATGTGATATATGTATCACATTAAAAAAATTAAGAATAAAAATCATATGATCATATCAATAAATGCAGAAAAGCATTTGACAAAACACAGCATCAATTTATAATAAAATTCGCAGTAAAGTGGGAAGAGATAAAATGTACCTCAATATAATAAATGCTGTATATGACAAACCCATAGCTAACATCATACTGAACAAGGAAAAACTAAAAAGAGTGTTTCCTTAAGATCAGGAACAAGATAGGAATGTACACTTTCACTATGAGGAACCTATTCATGTGTGATGTGGTCTGTGACTCAGCTCTGGTTCTGAACACAGTCCAGAGTGCATGGTGTGCAAGTGACATCCATAGATAGGTTTCCCGTGGGGAATCAGGCCTGCATTGTCCCTAGGCCGCTTTGAAACTTGCTCTTGCAAAAACTCCCTCACCTAAGATGGAAACAGCAGAAGTTTACTGTGACTTGTGCTAGACTTCCCAAGCATGAATGTAAACAGCCCAGCTTTCTCTCCTTTACATGTGTAGATGATCTTTCTCTTTGAAGCTACTGGCGACTTTCTTTCTTTTGTTATGGTAACCACCTAAAGTGAACCTGTGCATAGTTAATGAAAACCATCCTGGATGTAATGTACCTAGAGTATCAATAAAAGCCTGTCGAGGCAGGAGTGAGGGCTTTTTTCTGAGAGATCAGCCATTACATCCCTTTTTGCTCCACGGGATTTCTTTAGTCCACATGAATTTGTTCGTCACGTATCCAGGGATATAGGACAAGCATTCCACAACAACACGCGGTCCTACTGGACAGGACTGTGACATTTCACCACTGTTATCTAAAATAGCATTGGTATTTAATCCATTTTAAATTTATTCTTGTGTGAGCTGTAAGAGTGGTATAGTTTCATTTTCCCGCATATATCTGTCCAATTTTCCAAATACCACTTATTGAATAAACTATGTTTAGCCCATTTTATGTGCTTGCTTCCTCCATTGAATATTAATTGACTAAAAAGGTGTGGGTTTATTTCTGGGCTCTCTATTCTGTTCCACTGATCAATGTGTCTGTTTTTATGCCAGTACCATGTTGTTTTGGTTACTATGACCTTATAGTATAGTTTGATATTATGTAGTGTGATATATAGTTTGATATTAGGTAGTGTGATTCCTCCAATTTTGTTCTTCTTTCTCAGGATTGCTGTTGCTACACAGGGCTTTTCATGGTTCCATATAAATTTTTGATATTTTTGTTCTAATTCTATGAAATATGTCATTGGAATTTTGATAAGAATTACATTGAATATACAGATTGTTTTGGGTAGTATAGACATTCTTCCTATTTATGATCATGGTTAGACCCAAAACCATAAAAATCCTAGAAGAAAACATAGGCAGCAAAATCTCAGACACAGCTCATAGCAATAGTTTATCAGATATATTATCTCCTCAGGCAAGGGGAAATATAAACAAATGGGACTACAACAAACTGAAAAGTTTTTGCACAGCAAAGGAAAACATCAATAAAATAAAAAGACAACTCACAGAATGGGAGAACATATTCGCCAATACATCTAATAAGGGGTTAATATCCAAAATTTATACAGAACTTACAAAACTCAACACACACACATGCAACAACAACTCAATTAAAAAATGGCCAAAGGCCCTGAGTAGACACTTCTCCAAAGAGGACATACAGATGGTCAACAGACATATGAAAACATGCTCAATGTCACTAATCATCAGAAAAATGCAAAGTAAAACCACAATGAGATATCCTCTCACACCTGTCAGAGTGGCTAATATCAATAAATCAACAAACAAGTACTGGCAAGGATATGGAGAAAATGGAACCCTTTTGCACTGCTGGGGAGAACGCAGATTGGTGCAGCCACTGTGGAAAGCAGTATGGAGATACCCTCAAAAAATTAAAAATGAATCTGCCTTTTGACCCAGTGATCCTACTTCTGGGAATATATCTGAAGAAACCCAAAACACTAATCCAAAACAACATAAGTATCCCTATGCTAATTTCAGTGTTATTTATAATTGCCAAGATATGGAAGCAGCACAAGTGTCCATCAGTAGATGAGTGAATAAAAGAACTATGGGACATTTACACAATGGAACACTACTCAGCCATAAAAAAGAAAAAAAAGTTTACCTTTGCAGCAGTATGGATGGACCTGGAGAACATTATGCTAAGTGAAATAAGTCAGTCAGAGAAAGACAAGTACCATATGATTTCATTCATATGTGGAATCTAATGAACAAACTGAACTAACAAGCAAAATAGAGACAGACTCATTAATAGAGAGCAGGATGACAGCTAAGGGAGGGTAGGGGAAGAGGGTAGAGTGATTGAGCAAAAAGGAAAAAGGGTTCACGGACATGGACAGCAGTGTGGTGATTGGGGTATGTGTGGAGGGGATATTAGGGAACTAAATGGTAATGGAAAATGCAATCTAAAAACAAAAAAAAGGAACTCAAAGTCAAAAATAAGTAAAAATAAAATAGTACTGGAAGTCCTAGCCAAAGAAATCAGAGAATAAGAAGAAATACAAGACATTCTAATTGGAAAGGAAGAAGTAAAACTGTCATTATTTACAGATGGCATGCAACTGTATATAGAGAACCCTAAAGACTCCACCCCCCAAAAAAGAACTACTAAAACTGATAAATGAATTCAGTAAAGTGGCAGGATACAAAATAAATATTCAGAAATTGGTTGCATTTTTATACACCAATAACGAACTGTCAGAAAAAGTAGTTAAGAAAATAACCCCATTTATAATTTCATAAAAAAAATACTAAGGAATAAATTTAACCAAAAGTAAAAGAACCATACTAGGAAAATTACAAGATATTGAAAAAATAAACTGAAGAAGATAGAAATAAATGGAAGCATATACTGTGTTCATGGATAGAAAGAATTAACATTAAAATGTTCAGACTACCCAAAGATATCAATATATTCAAAGCAATACCTATAAAAATACAAATGGCATTTTTCACAGAATTACATCAAATAATTCTAAAATTTATATGGAAGAACAACAACAACAAAACAAAAACAAAAACTCTGAATAGCCACAGCAATCTTGAGAAAGAAGAACAAAGTTGGAGGTATCATGCTACTGGATATCAACTATACAAGCCTATACCAATCAACACAGCATGATACTGGCATAAAAGCAGAGATTAATGGCATAGAATAGACAGCCCAGAAATTAACCTACATCTGTATGGACAGCTAATATATGACAAATGAGGCAAGAACATACCATGGGGTAAAGAGAGTCTATTCAATAAATGCTCTTGGAAAAATGAGACAGATACACGCAAAAAATAATGGAACTAGACTACTTTCTTTTTTTAAGTATATTTGATTGATTATGGTATTACAGTTTTCCCATTTTTTCTCTCCTCTTTATTCCCCTCCACCCTGCACAACCCCACTCTCCAGTATTCCTCCGCACTCAGTTCATGTCTATGGGTTGTACATATAAGTTCTTTGGATTCTCCATTTCCTACACTATTCTTAACCTCCTCCTATTTTGTGCCTACCAACTATGCTTCTTATTCCCTGTACCTTTTTCCCCCATTCTCTCCCTCTCCCTCCCCAATGATAACCCTCCATGTGATCTCCATTTCTGTGATTCTGTTCCTGTTCTAGTTGTTGGCTTAGCTTGTTTTTGTTTTTTAGGTTCAGTTGTTGATAGTTGTGAGTTTGTTGTTATTTTACTGTTCATAGTTTCTTCTTTTTCTTAGAAAGGTACCTTTAGCATTTCATATGATAAGGGCTTGGTGATGATGAACTCCTTTAACCTGACCTTATCTGGGAAGCACTTTATCTGCCCTTCCATTCTAAATGAAAGCTTTGCTGGATAGAGTAATCTTGGATGTAGATCCTTGCCTTTCATGACTTTAAATATTTCTTTCCAGCCCCTTTTTGCCTTCAAGGATTTTTTTTGACATTTATGTTTTTTTAATTGTTGTTCAAGCACAGTTATCTTTGTTTCCCCCCACCATTCCCT
>VMDR010016538.1:0-21056 GCA_007922815.1 Macrotus californicus
TCCAAGATTACTCTATCCAGTAAAGCTATCATTTAGAATGGAAGGGTAGATAAAATGCTTCCCAGATAAGGTCAAGTTAAAGGAGTTCATCATCACCAAGCCATTATTATATGAAATGTTAAAGGGACTTATCTAAGAAAAAGAAGATAAAAAATATGAATAGTAAAATGACAAGAAACAATGATCAATAAATGAACCTAAAAGAAAAGAAAAACAACGAAAACAAAAACTAAGCAAACAACCAGAACAGGAAGAGATTTAGAGAAATGGACATCACATGGAGGGATTTCAGTGGGGAGGGAGAAGGGAGGAATAGGGGGGAAAAGGTACATAGGGAAGAAGCAGCATAATTAGTAGGCATAAAATAGACAGGGAGAGATAAAAAATGATATAGGAAACAGACAACTCAAAGAACTTATATGTACAACCCATGGACATGAACTAAGGGAGGGGGGAATGCTGGAGGGTTGGGGGGCAGGGTGGAGGCGGGATAAAGGGGGGAAAATTGGAAAAATTGTAATAGCATAATCAATACAAAATACTTTAAAAATAAATAAATGAATGAATGAGTTTTAAAAAAAAGAATTCCCAGGACAAATGCTCAGAATTCTATGCCAAGATACCACCTGTACTCCCTCTTGGTGAGGACATGGTCTCACTGCTATGGCCAAGGGAGAAATAAACACTTATCAAGTGTCTACAGGCACTTGGCCATAAATAACCTCATTTCCACTTCCTGGGAACTCTTTGAGATAGGTGTTACTATACCTATGAGGGCACACAGGGCTTATTTCCAGAGTGGGATTTGAATCTGGGTTTGTGGACTTACCATGATTTTTCACCAGCAGCAGACAAAACCTAGGCCTCTGTGTCCATCTGAGGTGGCTCGTGCATATCTCCAGGTGATTGTTAGACCTCAGTTATAACCATGACTGCATTGCTACAGGACTAGAGAGGACTTGGAGCCAACTAGAGTTGGCAGATAAATCATCATTTTTCAGAAATATTCTGTTCTCCTTAGAAAGACAGCCCTGACCTTTGGTAAAGGTCAGATCTTTGTTATGCCCCTTAGAAATCACTGTTTTGTAACAGTTGTGTTTACAACTGAGATGGTTTCCAGACCCAGGAAAGCTTTACAAAGGATGATGCTAGCAAAGAGGCATTAGGCTCTCTAATAGGCTTATACCCCGATAATCATATTAATGGCATTGTCTCCTGCTTGATGCTACAATTATGGGCCTCTCCTCTTGAATGTAATTTTGTAGTTTGATAATGATTACGAGTATGATTTTGCATTTCTCCTTAATGAAAGTTCCATTCACCAAACAATATAATGACCCTAACAGAGATGACTGTTCCCTTCAAATTGCTGACCTCATACCCCACAACAATGCCATGCACAAGCTGGACTTTACTAACCTGGGAATTCTTAATTCTTCCTGCATCGCAGGACTCTGGGACAGGGAGCAATCCCCTCAGAATCATGACATTGTTTTCTAGTACCATTGTCAGATAACAAGGTTTTATGTTTTTCTGCTATTGCAGTCAAAATAATCTTGAGGGAATGTGCTTGTTTTAGGAGCCAGTTAATTTTTATCCTGGAGTTCAATTGTTCAACATTCATATTATCTCTAGTATCAGGTCTCCAGAAAGCTACATTTGGGGTCCTCATTTTCCTATTTGCAAGTTCCAAGGGATTTGGACTGGAATTCTAAGAATTCCAGTGCCAAGGTTCCACTTTTCCATTAGTAATTAATATTTTAACCATTGACAGAGGTGGTTGGATTTTTTCTTTTTTTTGGTTTTCATGGTCCCACCTGGGACTGATTAACAGAGTAATGAAACACTGCTATGTTTCTGGAGCTACCTAAGTCCATAGCATATATAAGATTTGGGGATTTGTGTTGCTGATGCTACCCATGTGCACTTGGCTCAGTTGTATGCTGGGAGCTTTCCCAGGCCTGTGGTGAAGGGAGGAGGGAGGTACAGGGCCGTGGCACCAGCCAGGCCATGGGGCCAGCCACTGAGGAAGAAGGCCTTTATCCTGAACCATGTCCAAAGGCCTGCAGGAGGTGGCTGCAACTCAGCCAAGGAGGTAGAAACCAGCTCTGGGTGCTTGCAGGTCTTGGGCCCTGGTGTGGCACCTCCATGGGCCCTGTATCTGAACTGTGGGTTGTGGGTGCTCCTGGTCAATGAGGCAGAGGCAGTAAAAGGCAAAGGAGGCAGGTATGAGAGCTGGCTCAGGGCTTTGGCTCTGTGGACACACAGGTAGGTGCCTTAGGCTGGCCACGTACAGTGAGGCAAGTAGCAGGAGGAGTACCTAGGACTGCTTGCTCAAAAGCCTGCAGCTCAGCTGGGTAAAATTATCAGATGTGTGTTGGCACCAATGAGGGCACAGAAAACTTGCTGAAGATCAACCTCTGTTTCTTCACCAGGAAAATGGATGACAAAGAAAGACCAAAACATGAGAGGCCCAGGGCATAGCATGTAGATAGCACGTAGATTGTGTAGCTCAGGGTGCCCAACCACTCTAGTGGGATAGAGAGGAGACAGGGCTTTAGGACAGACCACAGGCTAGGAAGCAGGGGTGCCAAGAGAGAAGTTTGTGACCTAAAAATGTTTTCTAGACCTATGGCAGACTGTCAAATCGAGTCTTTGCAGCCACAGAGAATGGGCATATTTGCAAATATTATCCTTAGGATCAGTGAGGAGTCTGGGTAGCTTCCAGTCCATCAGCTCTAGGAAACCTCCCAGACTTCCAGCTCTGGCTAATTGTTCCCTTTTCTGATCTCAGAGCCCTTATTTTCTGCACCTTACAATTTAGCACTTAATCAGACATAGCAGTGCATTCCTCTCTAATTGTTTTTGGTGTGTTCGTGCTTTCTCTGGGGCAAGATTACAGCTTCCTCCAGAGCAGGGACTCTGAATCTTTTTGGGAAGGCTTCTAGGAGAGATGTGGGTGTATGTGGTGGGGTTCTGAACCAGAGAAATCACACCCATTCCCATAGCGCTGTATAGTTGAAGAGGTGCTTTTGCTTCTCTCTCCTACTCCTTATAATTGCCCTGTGAAGTGGTGTGTTTTAGCATCCTCATCTTACAGACAATGAAACTGAGACAGGAGAGGTCAACAACCTGTCTGAGGAAGAGAGAAGGTGAGTGTAGTAGAGGTAAAATAAGCCTGGGATTCCTGATTGACTGCCAGGATCCCACAGGAGCTCATTTGGACAACAGAGTTCTCAGTGGAAAAGAGGGGGGTAGATGCGGAGGCTTCCATATGCCCTTCTCTGACGGAAATCTTGGGGGAAAAAAAGATGTGATGGGGGTGTTTGCCGAGCTACTGGGTCAAGCTTCATAAAGAGACATCAGGGCAAAATCAACTGTGCCACTCATTTCTATTTCCACTGTGTTTCCCTAATAGATCCTTTATCTGCCATCATACCACAATGCTCTGTTTTTTCTAGCACCAGATTTCCCCCTCTCTTCTCACTGCCCCCGCTCCAAATCTTATCTGCGGGCCTCTGGGGCTGCTGACTTCAACAGGCAAACAGAATTGAAGGGCGGTTCACTGATGCATGCATCTATCCATCCATCCATGCCTAAGGTCTGCTTAGAAAGAAATTCCCATCTTCTCTGTCTTCCCTGCAGCAGTAGGAGATGAGGCTGCACACTCTTTCACCTCTGTGTCCCCCTGGGCCTCAAGGTGGGATGAGTCCTCTTTCCCTGATCATTTCTCTTCTGCCTCTTGCAAACACCCTGTTCCTTTGAAGAGGCTGTCACCTAGCCATATTCTGTCTCCTCTCTCTGGTGGTTCCCATCTTCTCACTTCCTGGTCACTCCCTTTCTCTTATGCTCTTATGACTTTAGCTCACAGCTCCATGGCCTTCACGCCGTGACCACAATTCCTGCCCACATCCTGGTAGCTTCACTATCCACACAGATGACCCATCCGGTACCCTGCTTCTGAATCCCTTGATCTCACATTCCCCAATGACTTTCTCCGCTGCCTTTCCCCATCACAGCCTGGCTTTGTTATGGCCCTAAACTTGTCTATCTCCTGGCACACTAGTTGTTTTTCTTGAAGTAACAACAAGGATGGAATTTAATCTTATTTACAGGACAGAACCACTCATTTAAGCATCCAGATGTCTAACCCAACTCCCTCTGTGCATGACTGAGCCTTGACACCACTGACCCATCCGACCCACTGAGTTCTGTCATTTCTCTCTGATCATACATCACGTCAACTCCACTTTTGCCAAGGTCTCCAATGTGCCCCTCTGCCTTAGCAATCCCCTCACCTGACCTGCACCAGAGCAGACAGCTAAGCTCTGCAGCAGGAAATCACATAAGAGGGCCAATGGGCACTTTCCAAGTTCAAACCGCCAACCAAGAAGGTTGCCATGCTGCCTTGACATCTGGCATGTTCTCTGATCATCTCAACTCTCCCACCTGCTGCAACGACTGTGTTGAGCCTCCACTTTCTTCACATCTCTCATTTCTCCTTGCCCCACCCCAGCCACTTGTATGTCACAGAATGAGAGGGAATTATCAGGTACAGGGATTCAGCCCTGCACACCACACCTGCCTGGTGCCGTCCTTCTCCAGCCCCCACCCACAACTCCGTTGTAATAGGGGTGTTCTCCAGCAGGTGGGCTCTCCACCCACACTCTGGTTCCACTCCTCCCCACGGTCACAGGAAGCTTTGCTGTCCATTGTCCTCTTTCTGCTGTACCTTCATCTTTCTGCTTTCAATAGGATCCTCCCCACCTGCATTTAAACACACTCAAGCTATTATCCTAAAAAAATAATTATATATAAACTAAAATAAACCCACTGCTGATATAATATCCCTCTCCAGCTATTTCTCTCTCTGACCCTTCACCATCAAAACTTTTAGGAGTTGCTTGTACTCAGTGCCTTTCTCCATTTCTTCACCACTCGTTCTCTCCTTGGGGCCCTCCGCCCCTTCACTCCACTGGTCAGTGCTCTGTAAAAGTCCCAATGACACCAAGGTCACTCAATCCATTTTCGTTGGGCCTCAGCCATTTTGAATGTTGTTGACTACTGCCTCCTTCTTATGCCACATTCTTTCCCTGGGCTCTGTGACCCTTCCTTCCCAAGCTCCTAGTTTTCTTCCTGCCCCTCTGGTTGCTCCTCTACCTGCTCTGCAAGATAGTTTACCTCTGTCCAGCCTTTAGATAAAGGTTCCCTGAGGCTCAGCCCTAGGCCTTCCTCTGATTTAACTCTATCCTATCCCAGAAGACCACGTCTACACCAGCCACTCCAGCTCCAGCCTCTCCTCGGAGCACCACGCCCTACGACCAACCAACCAACCACCTAGTGAACATCTCCACTGGGACACCTCACAGGCACTTCAAACCCACCTTGACCAAATGTGAACTTTGGGAAGGTTTTCTCAACCCTCCACCCTGAGAGGTCCCCAATTCAGAAAATTGTACCACCATCCATCTAGCTGAAGAAGCAGAAACCTGGCAGTTTGCCTTGGTTCCTCCCTATCTAAGCAGTCGCCAGCTCTTGTTGGTGTTCACTTTTCTCCATTTGCTCTACTTCTTAAACAATCCATTTCACTTGCAGCAACAACCTCCTAACTGGCCCTCCACCCCCCGTCTTCCCCCCCACCATCCTGTCTTCACACTGTAGTCGAGTGAGCCTACTGAAAATGTATGCTAGGCCCTGCATGATCCAGGCTCTGCCTAGCTTTCCAGCTTCCCCCTCAGCCACATTCCCCTTTCTAACCTGAAACAGCTAGGAACTCTGTTCCACTCTCCTTTTTGCCTGAATAAATCCTGCTGACCCTTCAGAGCTCAACTCAAATGTTACCTCCTCTTGGACTCCCAGACAAATGTGACCTTGTATTCCCTTTGGCCCGTATCACAACTGTAATGATATAATTGATAGTACATTTACTTGTTAAGCCCTTCTCTCTCCAGCTAGATGGTGAACTTCAAGATGGGAGTGTGTCTGCCACGTCCACCATGGCAGCGCCTAGCCCTGTGCCGTGCACCCAGTAGGTGATGAACACATACAAGGGAGGGACCCCCCAAAACCTGGAATTTATTTATAAAAAATTGTGTTTTTATTCTTACACGTTTAAACTTCAGTCACCTTCAGTGTACTCTCCATTTGATGCAACACACCTATTGAGGTATTTTTTCCCACTGCTCAAAACAGTTTTTGAACTTGTTTATTTTGATGCCTTTTAGTGCTTCTGCTATTTTTTGTTTCCCCTCTTCCACGTTGGAAAAACATTTTCCTTTGAGGACTTTTTTTCATCTGGGGAAACAAACAAAAAAAGTTGCTTGGGGCAAGATCGGGTCAATAGGGAGGGTAGGGCATAGGGGTCATGCCATTTTTTGGTCAAAAACTGCTGAACTCTCAGTGTGGTTATGAGCAGGCGTGCTCATAATTCACCCATCATGAAATGGGCAAATGCACTGAAAGTCTTCAAAATAAATTCACTGAAGCTGAATGCAGCCTCTCACAACAACGCCAGCTGGTACACTGATACAGATGGGATCCTAGAACACTCATCTAGCAGGGGAAGCCTGCACTAGAAGGGACCCACCCTCCAGAAGATAATTTCACTTTTTGGGGTGGGGGGCTCTCATATTTGTTAAATATATGAATAATACATCTTTAACTAACGATGGACCCACGCCCCAACCTAAGAGTAGAGACTACAGCCAAGTGGGTTTACTCCCAAAAGACTGTGTAATTGTTAAGGTATACTTCCAGCTGCCTTAATTAATAGCACAATGGAGAGAATGCCTTTATTTTTTAAATCTCAGGGCCTGGGCAGCTTTCTGCAGCTATAAAGGACACAAGCTAATTTCTTTGTTGGCTGCCAGCTAACGTTGTAGCAGTTTCTTGTCTAAAAACTCCTTGGCTGGCAGTTTGAAAGTATATCTGTAACTATTGCGAGTGCATTTAAAATGAAGACACATATGCATAGAAACAATATACCAGTCTGATGGTACAGAAAAATCTTCAGATGTTAATGTTGTCCGATCACAGCAATTAAAGAACAACAGCCTGGAGACATCTTTATTTAAACCAAAGAATATAGACTCAGGATTATTTTGACATGAAATGAAAGACATAGGCATTTGTGTACTAATTTATACTTTTCTGTAGATTTCTTAAAGATTTTCTAATTCCTATATTTCTTTAAACTGTTTTATTAGCCAAGAGGCAACTGATCGATGTATCTCTGGCACACTGATGCTTCTCTTCCTCTCTCCCTTCCTTCCCCTCTCTCTGAAAATAAATAAATAAAATCTTCAAAATGTTTTGTTAGCTTTCTAAATTATGAAAGTTAAGATAACTGCAAAAATACAAAATTCAAAGTCAGTAAGGGTATAAAATTCATCTCTCCTCCTCCAACACTTCTATCCCACCCTGCGGGGGGGGGGGGGGGTGGAGACAGGTAACAGTGGTCAAGTGGGGCAACAGTGGTAACAGTCAGTGTGCATCCTTGCAGGTGTTTTTCTGTGAATATACAAAAATCTATCTTGTTCCTTGGACATTATATCTTACTTTTAGGAGAATCATGTGATCAACATAAAAGCAAAAAGGTCTGGAAGCTGAAAATCAAAACTTTTCTACATCTGAGAGTTACTGTTTCTAGTGAACCCACTAGGCTCAGTGCATTCAGCAGCAACGTGCTATTCTTTCGCACTGTGTTTATGATTAAGTGGGCTGAGCTCATAGGTGCCTGAAATTCCTATAGTAACAGTTCCTTCCCTTTGGGTTAATTCTGCCTCTGAAAAATGCAAATAGTTGAGGGTGAAGTGTCCTTAATTCCTCAGTCTGATCACATAAAAGGGGAACGCTGCTTTCTTCCTGGAGAGATAAGGACCACAGCAGGGGTGGGGTGGGGTGAGGTGGGGGAAGGGAGGCCCGCTTTCAGGTGTGCCTCCGGACCAGCTGAGAAGCTGGCCGGGCGGAGGCCTTCCAAAGCCGGGAAACCTCTCTTCTGGTCGCTCTGGGCTCACCTGGGGCCCCCAATATTGTATCAACAGCAGCTCGGACTCACCGTTGAATGCAGTGCTCTGGCGAGCCCGCGGGGGGCGCTGGGTAGGAGGGTGCGTCTGCGGAGGTCCCCAGAGTTCTGGCCGGTGGGTGTCGTTGGCGCTAAGCACCCATCCGGCCCCGGGGAGCCGGCGTTAAGTGTGTGTCAGAGGTCAGCCATTTAGGTTGCGCCCACGTATACACTCTGCCCCTTGGACCCCGGCACGGGTTCGAGGCCCAGCGTCTGGGCACCTTGCGTTTCCAGTTTCCCGTGGCACCCGTGGAACCTCGAAGAAATCTGCAAGACATCGCAAGAACTAAAACTTCCTCCTCCCCATGTCCTAGGCGGCTTAAAAACCTGAAGACAGGGTGGCAGTGGCAAATAGGGCACCGCCCTAGGTCTTGGGCTCTAAGGGCATCATTTGGGCACCTGAGAAAGTGGGTGGACAGAGAGCATTGGTCAAGTCCTGCTTAGGCCCTGGTTCTTCCTCCCACCTTCCATGGTGGAACCTAAGATTTTGCGGGGACGCACTAACCCAAGCCTTGAGGCATGGCCAGCATCCGGTGTAGATCCAGTTACAAACTGGCTCCATCCAGAAGAGGTCAATGGAGCCCTTACGAGGCCATGTGCATAGTCCTCCAACATCAGACGTACTATAAGTGGGGTGAGGTGTTCTGCAGCTGGAGGGATTTAGGTTAGACAGTAGATGGAATATAATTATTTTGAACTTCGAGCTGCCCCATTTTCCCGAAGGGTCTACTTCCTGGGGTTGCCTTCCTCCAGTTTAACCCTCTGCTTTCCATGTGTGAGCCTGGGATCCTGGAGGGTCCAGGGAAGGCAGGAGGAGCACCAGTCGGGTGAGCCCTGGGCGAGGTCTAGTCGGCGCGCGGGAGACAGGCCTTTCCCAAACTTGGGGAACAGGGCGACGGGCGGGGCTGGGAGGTGATGTAAGGGGCGGTGCCGGGCCCGATTGGCTCGTCGTGCGAGGGCGGGGGCGGGCCGAGCTCCTGCGCCGGGGTGGTGACGGCGCAGGGAGCTGGAACCCGGAGTGAGGCGTAGCGGCCGCGGCGGCAACAAGTGCCGGAGCCGGAGCCGGAGCGGAGCCGAGACGAGCCGAGCGGCGCCGGAGCTTTCTCCGCCGTCTACACCACCGGGACGCCAGTCGCGGGCGCAACGCATGGAGCTTGAGCGGCTGCGGTCGCCGGGCTGAGCCGCGCCGAGCGGCCGGGACGTGGATGTGGCCGCGATATCCCGCCCCCGCCCCGCTGAGCAGGAGCTGCTCCTGGACAAGGTAGGGCCGGGTGGGTTGTGCACCCCGCCGCCTTCCTCTCCACTTTCTCCTCCCCTACCACTTCCCCGGGCCAGCTCTGCTCCCGCCACCTATTTGGTCCCTGCGCCCCCCCTCCATTGGCCTCCCAACCACGTTCCTCGTCGGCTCCGGTTTCGTACCCGGGTCCCAGCAGAGGAAACCGTCTCCAGGTGCCTTCTGCCGCATTTAGCGTCCCCCTCCCCTGGCCCCCGCGTCACTGTTCATACCTTAGAGGAAGAGAATAATAAAACCCCGCGGCAGCGTGTCTTTGGAGCCTCTTGTCCCATTCTGTCCCCGCCCCGCTGCACCCCAACTTCCGGGGGAGCCAGCTTCGGGGTGCTGGCAGGCAATGCGAAGTGGCGTGTGGGCCTCTTCTGGGTTGCTCTAATATTTCGGGGAGGGGGCGGTGCGCGGATCGGCGCTCACAACCCCGCACCCCACACGCACTGCGCTGGTCTCCCGTGTTGCACGGGAAGATCAGGTGTTTTGTGAGCCAAAGAGCCGCCACGGCCTCTCCCCACCTCCAGCTGCCTGCCACTGTCACCTCCGGGTCCCCAAAGGCTGGGTTCTGCGAAACTTAGGGAGAGCCTTTTGCTTTGACCTCTAAAAAAATATTCCACAGTGCCCGCGTTGATGATTAACCAGATTGAAACCTGGGGAGGGGGAAGGGTGGGTGCTGCAGGGAGTGCGTCCAACCGGCTTCTGCAAAACACCTCGCGAGTAGGGTGGGCACTGGGGCGCTGGTTGGGCGCTCCGAGGGGGCTGCGGGCGCAGGTCCTGGCGGCTGCATGGGGATGGCAGGTGGTCCCTTCTGGAGGCAGTAAAACCGAGTTACCTTAACTTCTAGGCCACGGTATTTTACACTCAGGGCTGGGCATCCCCACTACTCACGGACCCCCCAACCCCCAAGTGTCACAGCGTGAAAACTCGTTTGTGAAAATTTATGTACATTTTAAGCCCGGGTTGTTGAGGAGGCTCGCTCTTTCCCGAAATGTGGGGGTGGTGTGTCTGTCGTTGCTCCGCTACCCCGCAGGGCCTCCTGAACCTCCGTATCTTCATAGAAAGATAGTTCAGAACAATTACACGCTATTCTCCTGCCCCTCCCTTGTTGGAAGCTTGCTGTAGATGTCAGATTACGAAGCTAGTTGGTGAATATGGGCTTCTACTTGTTATAACAAATTTTTCCAGTGCAATTGTGCCTTTGGATAGTTAACGATGTGCCCGAATGGGCCAGCACTGGGACTGGAAAGGCGGGACCGAGGTGATCCCAGTCCACTGGCTCTCCAGCAGTCTCGTGGTCGCACTCGTGTAGATCTTGACAAGCTGATTCCAGGGCTGGGCGGCCACTTCCCGCTGTTCTAGTTCTCACTTCTGTTTCTTTTGAATAGAGGTTATTAAGCCTGGTGGAATTTGGGAGAGTGTTACACGGAGTGTTTGTACTCTTAGATTTTAAGACCCGTTTTGAGTAAATCTTTCCCTGCTGCCCAGCCTTTACAAATGCCTTTAGCTCTTCTTTTTTGAAATTACTTTTTCAGATTGGAATACTGATTTTTCCCTTGGGAATCTCCATACAGTAGGGGCTCACTGCTCTTCATTTAGTTCTTTATGCAGATGGCAGGTGTATGGTGAAAGGTCTAATTCTCCGTAAAAATTCAAAGTTTCCATCCTCACTGTTTGCTAGTCTGGATTCTGCCACACACTGTTCAGTGTGACCTTGGGCAAGTTTAGCATCATCCCAGCCTCATTTGACGTACTTGGTTTTGGGGACGGTAATGTCTGCCCTACCAGATTGTTTTTAAGGACAAATAGGATAATGTTTGCCAAACTCCTAGCTTTGCATCATGGCACTTAAGAAGTGCTTAATTAGTGGTAGACATTGTGTAATCAGTATACAGTTGAAGTTGCTCCATGCATCAACTTACCCTTAAGCAAAAAACAGTAACCGGTAGATTTGTCCTACTGAGGCTGAAACCAGCCAGATAGTTTTTAAAGTCCAAGGAATAAGGTAGTCTTTTGAGGAAAATAAACATAATATGATTGCAAAATTTATGAATTGACTTTTTTCTGGGTTTTATTGGAGAGTAGGTACAGATGGCTTGTAGTTTTGAAGATTTCCTTGTTTGTAAAAAAACAACCATTTAGATTTCTCTAATTCTAAGATACTAAAATTGCTAAAAAATAGGAAAGTGGAACTGATAATACATGGTTGGTTTTTCCCTGTACAGTTTGTTTAAATAGGTGACTTTTTTAAATAAAAGAGCTTATTTAGGAAGTAAATGAGAATTCAAAAAATTATTAATTCTTTTGCTTTACATGATGCACTGTAAGAAATATGAGGGACTTACTCAGCTGATTCAGGGATATGAGAAAAGGTGGTGAATCTTCTGTTTCTCAAAGAAACTTTGAAACTTCAGGTTTTAGTTTTCTAATAATGTTTGTTAAAAAGAAAAAGGAAAAACGACACCGTGATTTAGTGATGCTGACCCAGAGCTGTGAAAGTGCCTGAAGCATGCTCTGTTCTTAACATACTGGATCAGTGCTTTTAATTCTTTCTAATTTGCTTAATAGCTACAATATTTGACTCAGTATTTTTGACAGTTTTATTAGACAGTTTGTTAATAACTAAAAATAAATGCAAATGGCTACTTTTGTAAACATTGAGATTCTTGCATCTGGGATAACTGATTATGTAATCTATTGCAGCACATCAGTGATGGGGTATAAATGATCAAAACTGAAAAATTTTCATAAAGGGTCTTTTGATCTTATATATGCAGTTGCCCAGGGGAAACTAAAATTCTTTTCATTAGTTGCCTGGCATTTCTACAGAACATTTAAATGTGAATTAAACCGGACTCTGACAATGTGAAACCTGGGTTTCCTGGCTTGCGTAGTTGAAAGCACCCAGTAAAGACCGCATGCAGCACATACACCCAACAGGTGTGGATCCAGCTGCCTTCTCCCTCACCCCCAAGGTGGGATAACTGTTACCAGGTATTTGCCAAATACGTCTCCACATTGTAGGATGAATAAAGTCCTCTCTCTGGAGAGGCAATTACTATTTGAGTAAGAGGTGTGTGCATGTGTGAGATAGAGCTTTGAGGGAATTGATGTAATGATTTCATCATCAAAAGCTGGTGAAGAGGCTTTGCTAGTCTGAACAAGGTTTCTGTGAGAAGAACTAGTTACTTGATGAAGAATTTGTTATGAGGACATATGTGGCACAACTACTTTACTGCTGGAAAAAAGTTATTTGTATAAGTTTTCTTTTGTTACGACGCTGGATTGAGATTTTGCACTCACACTTTGCTCATACTGTGAGTTTCATGCTCTTTGCCCATCAAACTTTGTTTTCTTGCCTTCATTATTGTAACAAAACTCAAACATCTTTTGAGATTTGGCATTGTTAAGGTTATAACATCTGTCTTGAAATATTTGGTATAATTTTAGGTTTAGGTGTTAACATGGATAGCTCTAAGAATTTTATTACAAATTATTTCTTGTGCATATGAACATTCCCTTGGAGCAAGGTTTAAAACGGTTTTTATTCTGATGTGGCTACACAGGGGAAATTCCCAGTAGCCAGGAAATTGATACTTTCTACTTTTCATTCTGTGATTTTTAAAAATAGATTTATTATTCTGATTTTTTCACTCTGGTATGGTTAGGCTGTATGTTGTTTACCAGAATGTTTTTAAAAACTGATTAGCCAAGATCAATTCTAGATTGTGGCCACATTCTGTCAGAGTGGCTGTGTGGTAATTAGAGGTTAAGAACATGAACTTGGAGTAAATCAAATGAAGATTTTTTTTTTTTTTTTAACTTCAGGTATAGCATTCAGTAAAGTGCGTGAAGTGCACTAATATTAAGTGTGCAGCTCATGACTGTGTACCTACCGCCTATCAAGAAGTAAATGTTTTTAGTAGCCCAAAAGGTGCCTGTGCCCCTTTCTAGTCAGTATTTACCCACAAAGGGGATTGATATTCTCACTTATATGACCTTAGATGTGACTCATGCCATCATAGATTGGTTTTGCCAGGTTTTGAACTTAATATAAGTGGAGTTACAAAATCATGCAGTGTGCAGTCTTTTGTGAAACAGACCTGGGTTTTAGTTCCTTTTTGCAATTTACTGTGTGACTGTGGTTAATCTGTGAGTAAGTTACTTAATGTCTCTGAGCCTCAATTTCTCAGTTATAAAAAGGGACGGTTAAAGTCCTACCCTAGATTTGCTAAGAAAATTAGCATGATGAAACATCTAAAATACTGAGCACTGTGGCTGACATGCAGTTTCCTCGTTCCCCTTTTCTTTCTTTAAAAAGGCAGTAACAAAAGCAACTATATGTATTTTGATATGTTCTTTCAGGACAAAGTTATACAGGCCTCTTATTGAAACTTAGAGGCCAAATCTTGATTCGACACTTTGTTGATATAGCGTTTAGCTTAAATAAAACATTACTTGTTGATAGTTGATCCCCTATTATTTTTAATTGACATTTTCTTTGTAAGTTGAGATGACAGTCATTAAAATGTCCCATTCAGAGCTGATTGGTCACCTGTGTGATATGATCTAGTGTGCAGAAGGGTGCAGTGATGACAGGTAGTTTACACTCTATTATAAGGCCCATGGAAGACTTTAGCTTTGATAATAGGCATCAGGTAGGTGCCCAGGATGCGCAGAACAACATTTACTGTTTATGTTTTGTGAAATAATTATTTCAGAAGTGAAAGCACGGGGCCAGTTGTTAGTTGCATGCGTTAAACAAGCCATTTAAAATGTTTTGTACTTTTATCATCTTAATCTAAAGTGGTATATATTCAATGATCTCATAGCCCCAGTGTTTTAGTGGTTTTATTGGATACTTTTTGGGGAGACATTTAAAAAATGTTATTGAATTTATTGGGGTGACCTTGGTTAATAAAATTATACATGTTTCGGGCATACAGTTTTATAATACGTCATCTGTTATTGTATTGTGTGTTCAACAGTCAAAGTCAAGTCTCCTTCCATCACCATTTATCCCCCTTTACCCTCTTCCACCTCCCCCACCCCCCTTTCCGTCCGGTAATCACCATACTGTTGTCTGTGTCTATGAGTATCTTTTTTTGTGCTTAATCCCTTCACCTTTTTCATACAGCCCTGAACCTTTCTCCCCTCCAACTGCTGTCAGTCTGTTCTCTGTGTCTATGAGTCTGTTTCTATTTTGTCTGTTTATTTTGTTCACTAGAGACCACATATAAGTGAAATCATATAATATTTATCTTTCTCCGATTGGCTTTTTTCACTTAGCATAATACTCTCCAGGTCCATCCGTGCTGTAGCAAAATGTAAAATTTCCTTTTTGTTTTTTTAACGGCATAGTAGTATTCCATTGTGTAAACATACCACAGCTTTTTTTTCTACTCATCAACTGATGGGCACTTGGGTTGCTTCCATATCTTGGCTATTGTAAATAACACTGTAGTGAACGTAGAGGTGCATATATTCTTTCGAATTAGTGTTTCAGGTTCTCTGGATATATTCCCAGAAGAGAATTGCTGGATCGTAAGATAGTTCCACCGCATACTGTTTTCCACAGTGGCTGCACCAATCTGCATTCCTACCAACATGCATGAGGGTACCCTTTTACCCACATCCTCACCAACACTTGTACCAACCTTGCATCCCTGGAATAAAGCCCACTTGATCACAGTACGTGATCTCTTTAATGTATTGCTGAATCCAGTTTAGTAATATTTTGTTGAGGATTTTAGCATCTATGTTCATCAGGAATATTGGCCTATAATAATCTTTCTTTACAGTGTTCTTTTCTTGTTTTAGAATTAGGATAATGCTGGCATCATAAAATGAGCTTGGGGATCTTCCCTCCTCTTGAACTTTTTTGAATAGCTTGAGAAGGATAGGTGTTAGTTCTTTGAATGTTTGGTAAAATTCACCTGTGAAACGACATAGCCTAGGACTTTTGTTTGTTGGGAGTTTTTGATTACTGCTGCAATTTCATTAGCTGTAACCAGTCTATTCAGATTTTCTGATGCTTTCAGCTTCAGTTTTGGAAAATTCAGTTTTTAGAAAAGTATTTTTCTAGGGATTTATCCATTCCATCCAGATTGCCCAATTTGTTGGCATATAGTTATTTGTAATATTTTCTTACAATCCTGTTTTTCTGTGGTTTCAGTTGTTACTTCTCTTTCATTTCTAATTATTTGGGTCTTCTCTTGTTTTTTTCTTGATGAGTCTGGTTTAAAGGCTTGTGACTCTTGTTTATCTTTTCAAAGAACCAGCTCCTAATTCATTGATCTTTTGAATTTTTTGGACTGCATTTTTATTTATTTCTATTCTAATCTCCAATTATTTTATTTCTTCACACTTTGGGCTTTGCCTGTTCTTTTTTCTAGTTCCTTTTAGTGTAAAGTTAGATTGTTTATTGGAGCTTTTTTTTTTTTTAATTTCCTGAGATAGGCCTGCAATGCTGTGGATTTCCCTCTTAGGACTGCTTTCTCTGTGTCCCATAGATTTTGGGTTGTTGTGTTCTCATTTTCATTTGTTTCAAGGTATCTTATAATTTCTTCCTTGATCTCATCATTAACTCAATTGTTGTTTAGTAACATGTTATTTAAGCCTCCTTCTCTTTGTATCTTTTCCGTTTTTTTTCTTGCGATTTCTAGTTTCATACCATAGGGTCAGAGAAGATGCTTGATATGATTTAAATCTTAAATTTGTGGAGACTTGTTTTGTGTCCTAATATGTGCTCTATCTTAGAAAGTGTTTCATGTGCACTTGAAAAGAGTGTATATCCCCATGCTTTGGAGTGAAATGCTCTGAAGATGTCAATTAAATTAATCTGATCTAGTGTGTCATTTAAGGCCACTGTTTTCTTGTGATTTTTTTTTTTTGGTTTGGAAGATCTATCCATTGATATCAATGAGGTGTTAAAATCCCCTACTGTGACTCTATTACCTTCAGTCTCGTCCTTTATGTCCATCAAGATTTGCTTTATATATTTAGGTGCTCCTATGTTCAGTGGATAAATGTGTACAAGGGTACATCCTCTTGGATTGATCCCTTTAGCATTATGTAATGTCTTTGTCTCTTGTTATGGCATTTGTTTTGAAGGCTGTTATATCTGAAATAAGTATTGCTACCCCAGGTTGTTTTCTTTTTCATTTCCATTCACATGAAATATCTTTTTCCATCTCTTTTAGTCTGTGTATATCTTTTGTTCTGAGGTGGGTCTCTTGTAAACTGCAGATATATGGGTCTTGTTTTCTTATCCATTCTGCTACCATATATCTTTTGATTGGAACATTTAAGCCATTTACATTTAAAGTGACTATTAATAGGTATGATTTATTGTCATTTTATTCTTTTAACTATGTTCCTCTGTTGTTTTGTTGTTGTTGCTTTTCTTCTTCCCCCTTTCTTCTTCCCTTTAACATTTCTTGTAATACAGATAGGATGATAACAAACTCCTTATTTCTCCTTCAATTTTAAATGATAGCCTTGCTGGATAGAGGAGTTTTGGTTGTAGATCCATGTTTTCATCACCTTGAATATTTCATGCCACTCCCTTCTGGCCTGAATTGTTTCTGTTGAGAAATCAGCTGACAGTCTTATGGGAGTTCCCTTGTAGGTCTCTCACTGCTTTTAAGATACTCTCTTTGTCTTTAACCTTTGCAGCTTTAATTTTGATATGCCTTGGTATGGGCCTCTTTGGACTCATATTGTTTGAGACTCTCTACCCTTCCAGGACTACTGTGTCTTTTTCCTTCACCAGGTTAGGAAAGTTTTCAGTCATTATTTCTTTAAATAGGTTCTCAATCCCTTGCCCTTCTCTTTCTGGTACCCCTATGATGCAGATGTTGTTACACTTCACGTTGTCCCAAAGGTCCTTTAAACTATCCTCACTTAAAAATTTTTTTTTTTCATTTTGCAGGTTTGATTGGGTCTTGTCTTCTAGATTGCTGATTCGATCCACTGCTTCATCCAACCTACAGTTTATTTTCTTTAGTGTGTTCTTCATTTCAGATACTGTATTCTTTATTTCTGGGCTTTTTAAAACAGTTTCTGTCTTTTTTCATGGTTGTACTTCTCACTAAGTTCCTTGTGCATCTTTATAAACATTTTTTTAACTCTGTGTCTGGTAAATTGCTTGTCTCCATTTCACTTAGCTCTTTTTCTGAAGATTTCTCCTGTTCTTTCATTTGAGGCATGTTTCTTTATCTTCCCATTTTGGCTGCCTTTTAATGTTTGTTTCTGTATATTAGGTAGATATGCTATGATTCCCAGACTTAGTAGGTTGGCCTTATGTAGTAGGTGTCCTGTGAGACCCAGTGGTGCAGTCTCCTTGATCATTTGATCTCTGTGCTCCAGGAATGTCCATTGTAGGGTTATATGATCCCTCCTATTTTAATTGAGTCTTATTTGTTATTGCCTGTTTGTATGTGTGGTCAAACCTCAGGTTGAATGTAAGGATCAACCCCAACCACTGTGTACAAGCTGTGCAAGTGCTGACTACACGAAGTGGAATTCACCTTAGAGGGCTTAATGCCTGCTGATCTCCCTTTGGCTGTGCCGCTTGTGAAGCTAATTGGATCCTACTCTGATATTGTCTGAAGCTGGCCACTGAGTGTGTTGGTTCTGGGGCCTCCTGGGAGGGCCCCAGGTGCAGACCAATATTAGATGCTACCTGTGACTGGCCCCCTGGGCAACCTGTTTGGAGCTACAAATTGATCCACAGTTTTTGGCTGCCTTTGCTGGGTCTGGGTGTTTGTGGGAAGGACTGAGCTGTGCACTAAGGCTGGCTTTTAGTATCACAAGGCCCAGGGGCAGGTCAGCAAGAGTCTCAAGGTACCCTGAGATCCGTCTCTGCCTGTCAGCTCCTGCCTGACAGGCTTAGTAACTGAAAGAGCCTCTGGTGGGCTTAAATTCACCAGGTAGGGGCTTCTGATGTTTACCATATTCATACAGTTTCAAACTTAGTGTCATGGCTGGGTCTGAGACTATTCAACAAATGCCCCACGGTATACCAAGTTTAGCTGCCATTTGCTGGGTGCCTGCAGAGGACCTTTGTGGTTGGGTGAGGTCTCAGGGAGTTTTCAGAGTGAGACCAGCAGAGTTTATAGGCTGAAACAAACCAAGATTTGGCTGCATGAAGGGAGGGCTGTCCATCTGTCAGATGTGTGAGGGAAAAATGGACACCATCCTAGAGCTACACAACTCAGTACATTCAAGATTCTGCCAGGAGTCTGAGCTCAGTAGCATGGTGCTCCTTGGAGTTAGGAGGGTGGGGCTAGTGACCTCCCAACGTGAGGGTCGGTGCCTGTTAGGCCGTCTGGCCCTTGCCCCAGAGTCACACAACAAAATCTGTCCCAGATTCTGCCCAGACCTCAGCAGGGCAGGGCCACCAGGAGTCTAGAGGTTGGGGTTCACCAGCAGTCCTGAGGATGGGGCTAGAAGATCTCCCCTGAGGGGGAGGTGCCAGTCAGGTTCACAGGAAAGTGGGGGAAATGGCTCCACGTTCCAAAACCACCCCACTCAGCCACTGACACCCTCTGAGTCTACCCAGACCTCTACACTCTTGGCCAAGGCAGCTGACTCCTCATTAGGGTGTGAGCTTCACAGGGTGGGGCTGTTGCATTCCCCCAGGCCAGCAATTTTCAATGGGTGTATGGTGGGCCGCAAGAGTTTTTTTTAATGTAAATTATTTATTTTTTAAAAGATTTTATTTATTTTTAAAGAGGGGAAGGGAGGGAGAGAAACATCAGTGTCTGGTTGCCTCTCACGCACCCCCCACTGGGTACCTGGACTGCAACCCAAGCATGTGCCCTAGATTAGGAATTGAACCAGTGACCCTTAGATTCGCAGGCCAGCACTCAGTCCACTGAGCCACATCAGCCAAGGCTAGAATTTTTAAAACATACAATACCCAACTATTTAGTGAGGGATATGGACCTCCTTTCCCTTGGAGTGTCAAATGAAAAAATAACAACAGCCAACACAACAAGAGCTGTCTAGTGTGAATGAATCCAAATCATACCTAAATTTTTTGTCATATCTGCAAACATTTAATACATTTTTGGGTATGCCACAGAATTTTAGTAATTAGTTTATGTGTGCCACAAGTTAAAAAAGGTTGAAAACCACTGCCTCAGCCTGATGCTGTAGGAGGGGAGTGGGAGCCAAGTTTTAAATATGTAAGTTGGTCGGTAATTTGCATTCTCTCTAAAAAGGCTTTCCCCCCCTTCAGATGTCTATTTAGAGAAACAAATCAAGATAAGGCAAAGGATAATAAAATTAATTCCACCATCTCTTAACCCTGACTACTGTTAACTAGGTTGGGATCCTTCTAGGTGCTTTTCTCTGTATCTGCACACTTCTAGAATGAGCTTAGGAAAAACACATTGCCAACATTTCAGGCAAATTTAAAACAGATTGTATGGGCCTGCCTAGAGATACCTGGCAGAAGGTTCGGGTCTCTTTCCACTGTGGCTCCGACTTGTGACTGTACTGTTGTCAGTAGTGCCAGTCCATCAGGGGCCCCCAGATTACAGTAGCCAAGAGGGAAGACCTGTTCTTGCCCTCCCACCCCACCCCACCCCCATAAGACATCATTGATATATAATGAAATGGGCAGTTTGTTCACTGAGAGCATGCATCGATGGACCACTTGGTATATGCCTAGCACTGTACTTGGCTCTGGTGTGTTCCTGGATAGTTCAGGCACAGTGCTTGCCCTTGAGGAGTTAGCAGTTGGTGGGAACTCTAACCAGGAACTGATGAAATAGTGTTTAGTAGAGGTTTGAGCAAAGTGCAGTGTTGGGTCAAGCAAGAAAGGCTTCCTGAGGAAGTGGTGTTTGGGCTTGGGCTTCATGCAGTGAATAACTAACTTTTCAGAAGCAGTGAAAGAAGAGTGGGGCAGTCGGATGGCAGGCTTGTGGCAGCGTGTGGTGGGGGGGGTGAGGGGGTGGGGAGCAGCAGATGTGGCCCCTGGGTTGGAGAGCAGGATGTTTAGGAAGGAGTAACAGGACATGGTACAGCCTCGATGACCATGCAGAGAAGTGGCATCTAATAGTTCTGGAGGTCACGGGAGCCCTGGACATGTTTTGAGCGAATGTGGTGACATGTCAAGGTCAGGCTTGTGTTTAGGAAGATGAGTTTGAGGCAGAGGGGTGAGTGAGAGGCAGGCATGATCATGGATGGGCCTGGGGCATTTTATGGCCTTCTGATGGGGCTCCCCCTGCTTCCTATTTGCCCCACAACAGAACATTCCCAGAAAAGAGTTGGAGGAATGTTTAAAAAGTGGAATTACTTTACACATTTCTCTACTCAGAATCCTCCAGTGTTCTACCAGGCTCTTGGCTCAATTCACTGCAGCCACATTGACCTCTGAGGTAGCCTGCCTTTGGCCTTTGTGCTGGCTGTTCCCTCTTGCTGGAGTTGCCCCTCACCTGTCTCCCTACCTCCTCTATGAAATGAGAGGCTTCTCTGACCATCCTTACCCTCATCCCCTGTACTCTGTTTTATATTTTGTCTAAGCACTTACCAACTTTATAAAAATTGGCCACATAACTTTATTCTTCATTGTCTGTTTTAAATACTTCTCCATTTAAGTAGATGCTTGATAATCATTGAATTAAGTCACTTCATCAGTCATGCTGGAGGGAAAACTGAGGGAGGGCTCAAACCAAGCCAGTTATGGTACAGGATGAGAGAGTG
>VMDR010016539.1:0-21059 GCA_007922815.1 Macrotus californicus
ACAGGGTACCTAAGAGTTGTTTGCACTATTTTTCCAACTTTTCTGTAAGCGTGAAAATATTTCCAAATAAGATCTCAAGTGCTTCTGCACTTTTCATTTGAAGTCCAAGTATTTTCAGAAAGAAAACTTAAAAATGTGATTAATATCGATTTCTGCTGTGTGCACTTTACACATTACTGCTATAACCTCTCTAACGTATTGAACTACCAATTACGAAATATACTTTTTTCCCTCTTCTTTAAAGGTTAAGACTGTCAAGTTTTTTAAAACAATGTTTGCTCTTAACTTAACATTCAAAAGCAGAAATTACATGGTTCATTGAACTTGGACGTACTATTATGAAACAAACTTAACTTACTTGTTTGAAAACTGCTTTGCTTTTAAAAACAAGCTTATGTTTTGGAAACAGCTCAAAATCCCTTTACTTCTTTTTTGCTAGATAAGGTGCTTAACAATGCTAGGAATGAAAATTAAGGTGTCTTGATGTCCAATTTTTCTATAATTTAGCCTCTAAAACAACCCCTTGCTAACAAACTTTAAGAGATTTTACAAGGACATAAAAGAAACTGGGAGGTTTGAAACCAAAAAACAATGTTTACCAATATATTCTCAACTATCTGTCATAAATGGAAATGTACATGGCACAGAACACGTTGATATTTAGTAAACGGAATGAGTAACAAGCACCCATTAAAGTAAGACACTGTGTCATGCGTGTAGGGCAGAAAGAAAGGAACCTTCAGAGAGTATGAGAGTAAGGAGGACAAAAAGAAGGAAAAACGATGCTAAAAACATTTACGAACAAGCTGTGTTCAAAGGTGCCCAAGAACTATGGTGTCAGGAAGGCTGGATGAAGAGTACCTAAGGGTTTGTGTCCTGCATGGATTTTTAGTGCACAGATGAGAGATGAGAGACTACGCCAGGTAGTTCTAAAACCTAATACTGGCCAGACACTCTTCTGTCCAATTTCTGATAAAAGTGCTGAAAATCAGTAGCCAAATATCCTAAAGGCAGGAAAAGGAGACACAGAGCATGGAGGTATTACACAGCCTTGTGAATCCACAAGTGGAATAACTAGTGAACAAAGAACAATAAACCTTCAGAGCTGAGAGCAGGGCTAATAGTCAAAATATTGAGCATAGGTAGGGAGTGAGCGCCATCCAGTCCCTGTCATGTGTCTCAGTGACTGGGGCAACAGTGGTGCCCCCTTCAGGCCGAGTCAGGGAAGGTCAGGGAGTCTGGGCAGCCAGGGCGCAGAAGGAACACCCAGGAGGCTCTGGACAGGATCTGCTTGCTCACAGGTGTGTTACTGTTACAACATTTTAACTTCGGTGAGGCTACACAGGTGCATACAGGTCAGTGCTATCTGCCTCGATGAAAAAGGCTTTAGAGAGCACTTCAGCCATTCCTGCTGTGCTCTCCATGGAGCATCACATCACCAGACCTTGCCTTGTAGACAGAGAAACCTCAGCTCTGCTGGGCTCCCTCTCAGAACTCTGAGGAGCTGGGCCGACGTCTACAATTTAGAAACCACACGTATATTCTAGATCTAAAACACTATCTGTAAATGAACAAGATTCTAGTATAGATATTTTGCTGTTTTGAAATCTAAAAATTGTAGATATAGATTAAATAATACTGTAATAATTGAATTTTTAATTCAACCATTACATTATTAAATAGCACTATAGAAGTACTACCAGTAAACATAAACAATTTAGTCAATAATAAAGAAATGGGGAAAAAAACCTACTGTCCACTGGAGTTCAGCATATAAAAGAATGATGATTATAATGCTCATTTTGCATAAATACTATAGAAGCCTCAGTCAGAGTTTCCAGGGCTAGAATTATTTCTGCATAGCTGTTTTTTAAACAGTTTTTTTAGCTCTCTGAGTATTTAAGATATTTTTCAATGTAAATATTTTAAAAGAAAATCTTTCCCAAGTGTTCCATAAAAATTTCTCACCTTCTCAAAAAGGGTAACGCAACCTTTCCTCAACAATTCAGGATAATCTTTATGAATGCGAGATGCAATCATTCTCTTCAGTCAGTACAATGAACAACAATAAAACTATAGAAACAAAAACATCCTGCAAATAGAAGTTGAACATCCATGCAATCCTTCACATAAAATAATGCCAACAAAATATGTTTCTTTCTCATATATAAATCACCACCTGTGAGGCACCTGCAAACTGACACAATATGAGCCCCAGGAGGGACAATGCAGACTGTCACAGAGATCCCAGTCACTCAGGGCACAGCACAAATATGTGTATGCTAAGTACACTCAGCTAGCAGAGCTAGACAGACGTCAGGATGTCATTCAAGTGATGCCTTTACACTGAAAGGCAAAGAGACATTCCTGGTGAGCCAAAACAAAGCCAAAGAAAACAAAAACAAACTTCACTTAATTTCCTTCTCTTTCAAATAACCAGAAATTCTAACGGGTCCTAGCAAGGCGACCCTTCGAGCAGTGGTGACGTTTGTGGGAGTCTTACTCTCATAATCGCTTTACCCTTGTCTGCCCATTTCATTTCACAGGGAGAGAATTTAATCTTACACAAACGCGTTGTGCTTGATTTAATTTTCAAAATTTCACAATACTTCTCCCCTCTCTTGTCTCCTCATGCCCTTTCTTTCCTGTGCCCCCCCTTTTTCTCTGTCCTCCTTTTGTGATGCTCACCTGCCTTCTCAGGACTCTGTTCTACTCCTTCACTCTGTATGCTTCTGTACTGAGATGAGGCAGAGGACGGGGGACTAGACCATGAAAAATATGGTATCGAGGGAATGGTAGATTTTCGTTTTCATGGTGTTGCCCTTTTTAAGAGGGTGGGTAAGTTTCCTCTGTCATTAGTTTGGGTATGTGAGGGGGAGCAGGCTTGAGGGGTGTAGGGAAATACTGTGCACCACATGAGCAGACGGAAGGGTTGGGGGGCAGAGCCAGGCATGGTCCAGTTCCTTGGCCTTTCTGGTTCCCCATCATAACTTCCAGAATCACACAATTTCCTGGACTAACTCGCATCCCATCAAGAGTCTTCTTTGCACATTCTATGGTGGTTCATCAGCTAACATGATGAATCAATCTGAATGCTCACAGCTGCATTCAGGAAAGAAGGTAAGCTCCCTTGCTTTCTTTCACTTCCCAGGAAATACACACACACACAAACATGCACACACAAGTTTTAACAATGAGCTTCTAGAAACAGCCCCCCCCCCCCTCAGTGGTCTACTGACTACACCTCTAATGCGGGGAATTTGAAGTAAAAGGATGAAACAAGAGCAGTGTGCGGGCAGGACTGAGGGGAGATACCCTTTGGCTTCAGCATAGTTTACATCAGGCATGAAGGCCACATTGTATTCTCTCTCCTAGGCCTGGGGCCTACTCTGCCTTCCCTTTATGTGGCCAAAGTGGCAGTCACTTCTAAAAGATGATCTAAAAGATGGTCACGACATGGAACTCAAAAATTACGTTGGTCTTTTATAACAGCTTTATTGAGATGTCATTCACACACCATACAATTTGCCCACTTAAAGTGTATAATTCAACAGTGTTAGTATTGAGTTATTTAGTGTTCAGAGTTGTGCCAATATCACCACAATTTTAGAACATTTTCATTACTCCCCAAAGAAACCCCATCCCCATTAGCAGTTCCCCTCCCCCCTCAGCACTAAACAACCACTAATCCACTTTCTAACTCTGGACATTCATACAAATGGAATTATATAATGTGCGGTCTTTTATGACTGGCTTCTTTCACCTAGAATGATGTTTTCAAGGTTCGTCCTGTTGAAGCACGTGTCAGTACCTCTTTCCTTCTCATGGCCGAGCAATATTCCTTTGTGTGGGTGTGCCACTTTTTATTTATACATTCATCAGCTGATGGGCATTTGGCTTTTTCCTACTTTCTGGCAATTATAAGTAATGCTGTTATGAATATTGCATACATGTTTTTGCATGGGAATTAACCTGACTTTAGAATGAAATTTTATTTAAAAATGAGCCAGGACTCCCTCCCTTTCCAGGCCCAAAGTTGTAGAGGAGAAAACTGTCCTTGACTTCCTTCGTGAATTTTCCAAAGCAGCAGTGAAGAGAAGCATGTCCCTCCCCAGGGGCTGGTGGCTGGCATGCTGCCTGTGAGCAGCAGTGCCTGGAGGCTCAGTGGTTGCTCCCCTTCCTCATTCCCATCATTACCATCTGTATCTCAGAAGCGGCATTCACAGTCAAGTTTGGGAAATACCAGCTCACAAGTAAGTGACTCAGAATTTGGAAAAACTTCTAGGAAAAGCAGACTACTAGGAAGTGGAACTAAACAAATGGGAGGGATGAAAGGGCCAAAGGACTGACCTCATCTGTGTATAACTGCAACCACAAATTCTAGCAACGTTTGCCATGAAATGGGTATATATTTATATTTCCAAAGGCACATACAAAAATGTCTATAGGACCTTTCTTCATAATATTGGGAAACTGGACACAACCCAACTATCCAGAGACAATAGAATGGTTAAATTATGACACAGTATGAAATGTGCAATGGAACATTTAACGTCAGTCACTGTTGAGATGCCAATCGTGGATGACTTTCACAAATGTAATATGAGTGAAAAAAGCCAGATACATTCTGTATCATTCCAATGCTATGAGGACAAAAACAGGAAAACTAATCCATGGTGAACAGAAGTCAGAAAAGTATTTTCATGATGGGGGAGGGGTTGGGGGCAGTGCAGAAGAAAGCTATCTGGGATGATGGCAAAGTTCTGTATTTTTATCTGGGTTGTGGTTACATGGGTGCATACATATATAAAAATTAATCAGGATTTCTGGTCAGATGGAGACCAGAAGATGGAGGCATAGGTAAATACACTTTGCCTCCTCGCACAAACAAAAGAAGGACAACAACAAATTTAAAAATAAAAAACAACCAGAACTGACAGAAAATCGAACTGTATAGAAGTCTGACAACCAAAGAGTTAAAAAAGAAGCATTCATCCAGACCAGTAGGAGGGGTGGAGAGGGGCAGCTGGAGTGGAGGGGACTCACAGCAAGGCAGCAGTTGGAGGACTGGGGTGGCCGAGACAGTGCCTGGCAGACTGGGCAAGGTGGCTACTGGCAGAGTGGGCAGTTCCACATTTGCGAGCAAATAAACCGGGAGGGACAACTGTGGAGCAAGACAGACTGTGCAACCCAGGGTTCCAGCACAGGGAAATCAAGCCTCAAAACCTTTGACTGTAAAAATCTGTGGGGGTTGCAGTGGTGGGAGAAACTCCCAGCCTCACGGGAGAGTTTGTTAGACAGACCCACAGGGTCCTAGAGCATACACAAAACCACTTCCTTGGGAATCAGCACCAGAAGGGCCCAATTTGCTTGTGAGTAGTGGGGGAAAGTGACTGAAAGCCAGCAGAGAGCTGAGGAAGCAGTATCGTTTCCTCTGGGACCCCTCCCTCACATAGAACACCACAATGCAGCAACATGGGTTGTCTCCACCCCTTACTATGTAACAGGTGCACTGAGACAAAAAAATATGGCTAAAATGAAAGAACAGATTAAAGTTCCAGAAAAATTACAGCTAGGCAATGAAAAGATAACCAACCTATCAGATACAGAGTTCAAAACACTAGTAATCAGGATGCTCACAGAAATGGTTGAATATGGTCACAAAATAGAGGAAAATATGAAGGCTATGAAAAGTGAAATAAAGGAAAATGTATAGGGAACCAACAGTGAAGGGAAGGAAACCAGGACTCAAATCAATGGTTTGGAGTAGAAGCAATAAATAAATATTCAACCAGAACACAATGAAGAAACAAAAATTCAAAAACTGAGGAGAGCCTCAGGAACCTCCAGGATAACTGTAAACATTCCAACATCCAGATCATAGGGGTGCCAGAAGGAGAAGAGGAAGAACAAAAATTGAAAACTTATTTGATAACATAATGAAGGAGAACTTCCCTAATCTTGCAAAGGAAATAGACTTCTAGGAAGTACAGCAAGCTCAGAGTCTCAAAAAAGTTGGACCTAAGGAAACATGCACCAAGGCACATCAGAATTACATTACCCAAGATTAAAGATAAAGAGAGAATTTAAAAGCAGCAAGAGAAAAGGAGACAGTAACCTACAAAGGAGTGCCCATCAGACTGTCAGCTGATTTCTTAAAAGAAACCTTACAGGCAAGAAGGGGCTGGAAAGAAGTATCCCAAGTGATGAAAGGCAAGGACCTACATTCAAGATTACCCTATTCAGCCAAGCTATCATTTAAAATGGAAGGGTAAAGTGCTTCCCAGATAAGGTCAAGTTCAAGGAGTTCATCATCACCAAGCCCTTATTATATGAAAGTTTAAAGGGATTTATCTGAGAAAAAGAAGATAAAAACTAGGAACAGTAAAATGACAACAAACTCACAACTATCAACAAGCGAACCTATAAAAACAAAAACAAACTAAGCAAAGAACTAGAACAGGAACAGATTCACAAAAATTGAGATCACATGGAGGGTTATCATTGAGAAGGGGGAGGGAGAGGGGGAGAATGGGGGAAAAGGTACAGGAAATAAGAAGCATAAATGGTCAGTACAAAATAGACAGGGGGTGGTTAAGAATAGTATGGGAAATGGAGAAGCCAAAGAACATATATGTATGACCCATGGACATGAACTAAGGTAGGGAGGGGGGATATAGGACAGAGGGGAATAAAGAGGAGAAAAAAATGGGATAACTGTAATTGCATAATCAATAAAATATATTTTTTAAAAGATTTTGTAATAAAAGGGGTGTTATTTGTGCCAAATCCTATATTTCTAGTTATAATAATAAATAATTCTATTTTTTAAATGGATAAAACTCTAAATAGTACAGATTTTTCTCTTACCTAGTCACCTCTGTGGCTATAACCCAAAAAGTGGCTCTTATATGGTGACATCTTACTGTAATTGTCAGGAAAGTACAAGAGAGAAAAGAAAGAGAAAGAAAGAAACAAACAAACTTGAAAAATAAAGTTGCCAATGTGAACCTATAAAGTGAAAAGTATAATTCACAAGGCCATGTATTAGATATTATTTTTCTCTGTACTAATGGCTGGTACCAGAAATTGTTCTTCTACTCTAGAATCAAAGTGCATTCCCCATTTTAAGGTTCTTCTGCTTAAAATAAAACTATTTAATACACATAAAACATATTCAAGATAGTTTTAAACCATAAGAGTCTTTGCTTTTAAATTGCTAATAATAGAGCTAGAAGTAGGCAATTCAATTAAACATTTGCCAACAATTCGTGAATAATGATTAGGTCATGGGCTGGGATGGAGGGCAAGGGCAGGACGGAAAAGGGGATCAAGTCTCCCCCTCCTTTCTCACATTTAAGTGCAGGGTGAAAACGGCATTCTTGCATTAACCCCAAGATAGTTTAGGACCCAGGAATATTTGGAGGTGCAAAAATTGAGAGAGTGAAAATATTCACAAAGTGATTTTCAGACTTCTGGGGAAGTTTTTCAGCACACACGGAGAAGAGCACCAGGATTTATCACTCTGCTAAGGTAGCAGCAGGGGCTTGAGTTTAACTCAGAAAAAGCAGCCATGGTGAACAGTCAGGTTCACAGTAGAATGACCTGACAACTCATCATCTAAATGAGGATCTTTTCAGAGTAAAAACTGGTGCTAGCAATAATTATGCTGGGCCAACAGGCACAAATCAGGACACATGGCCATCCCACGAGTGCCTGGTCAGTGACTGGCACACCAACAGCTCAATGGATGTTTCCAGGGGGTCAGAGCAGGGAGGGCGTCTGTAGGGTCAGCTGCAAGTATACAGGAAGGTATTGACACCTTATGCTCCAGTCCTCATGAGGGAAGTGAAGCTCTTTCATCTCTCCTGCACCTGAAAGGCAGGTTTATCTTCCTCTTTTCCCTTCTTCTCTTCTCTCTATATTTACATCAAAATATTTCTTTCTATTTAGAGTTCAAAGTATTTTGCAATTCCAATAATAATTAATCTCACTGTGAAATTCTGGTAACTCCACACATTCGGTTAAATCCCTACAACTTCATATTGACATTTTATTAATTTGCACATCAATTCCTAGATTGTTTTGTATTGGCCCCTGCAGAATTGCCTTAACTGAATTATGCTCCAAGTCAGTATTAGGGGTCATCGGACACATCCTCAAGAAAATCATTGTTAAGTCTATTTTAAGAAATTGTCAATAACATTATTCCAGAGCTCACAGAATTCTCTTTGTAAGGATGCCGCAGAGAGAATCCTGATCTTAATAGAAAGAAGTGTTGTAGTTCTCTCGATGAGTCTGTTTATCTTAAGGACAGGCTGTGTAACTTCGACCATTTGTTGTTTCACTGAGAGTTAGAAAACATAGCACTATGTCTGAGATCCTGTCAGAGCAGTGGCTAGGTCATTACGGTCAGCAGGGTTAGCCTCATTTCTTATTAACTTGGGTCCCACCTTTGTTTTTTCTTTGTGGTCTACTGTATTTGTGAATCATGCTACTTTGTCATATTTTATGTTCCCTGGTGAGCCCCTGAAATCCTTACTAGATTAAGATACAGCCATGAGAATAAGAAAGGGGAGCAAGAAGGAAAAGTTAGAGCTATTGTCTCCAAATTCTATTTTACTTTAATCAATGTCAAAATCAACCCTGAATCAAAATCCACCCTGTCTCAACTTTGTCTTCTCTACCAGCAGGTCACAGAGGAGTCTCTGAAGTCCTGTTTTGGGTCCGAGTTTACGCTCATATTATTTCCTATTCTAAACAAAGGTGGCATTAACCACCCACCATCAGCAGGAAGTGCCCTGCAAGTTGTCTCCTCCCAGAGGTGATGTGCTGAGCTGAGCTATGCACGTGCTCTCACCTGGCTCAGGCATGGCCAACACTGCACACCTTTAGCAAGACTCACCTTGTGAGAAATGCGGTTTATGAACGAGGAAGCATTTTGTTCTCCCTGTGCAAGGCTGACTGGCCACATACAGGAACGAGACCCACAATTATAGCTTCCCCAACCCCATGTACTAATCACGAAAACTCACCAGCCTGGCAGTCATCAACTATCAAGTTCTAGGCAGTGATTGGAACACGTAGGAGACTGAATATGAAAAGCTACAGCAAGAAGTTATCTGTGGCAAACTTGCCAAATATGAATAATAGATGTGGAAATGAAGAAGGGATCCAAGGAAAAATATGTGTGATCCAAGGAAAAATATGTGTGATAAACTACATAATACATTCATGTCAGGGCCTTGTTAGAAATCTATTCATTCCAGAACTTCTCATTTGTTGTGTTTTGTGGTTTTTCAGGACACAAAGCCCAGCCTTTCAAAACTATTCTCATTATTCTAGTCTGGATACATTTCATTTATATATATAAATGGATTGAGACTTTACACATCTGATTCTGTAGTAAATTATTACTTATCACTACTTATGCAAAGAACAAGTTTGGGGTATGGGCTCAAATATATATGAGAATTATAAACAATGTAAAGAAAAGACTTTTAAACTCAAAAGACCTGGGTTTGGCCCCAGCTCTTCCAGCAGGCAGTAGGGTGCCCATGGTAAGATCCTCTTCAGATTTCTGTATTCTACTCTCCATTGGGCTAGACCTGTGATTTTAAATTTTAATGACTTTAATAAGAGGTTGGTTAAAAGGCAGATTCCTCAATCCCACCCCAAACCTACCAAATTTGAATTTCTGGAGGTAGGGACAGGAATCTACTTTTTTTTTCCCAGGTGATCTCGATTTGGATATTTCAGCGATACACTTTGAGAAACATGTAGACTAACAGACCTCTTCACATACCTTTTAAAAATCCATAAAATTCTGGTTCCATGATTAGGTCAAGTTGAATTTTCAACATCCTTTCCCAAAAAACCACCTAAATAATCCAAATGTCCTCTTGATTTCTTATCTGCTTTTCATGGACATGGAGACATAAGGAAATAAGTGCAGGATTTTCTATTAGCCCTATTTTGATATCAATAATTTAAGCAGGTTACTTAATAGCAATATAGTCATGATGACTTAATTATAATTTTCTTTTGCAATATGGCTAACTCAAGGACAATGATTCACCAGGTCATATTATTGTTAATAACACATTTTTTAAATAATTACAAGTAAATGGATTATCAAAGATCTTCTGCTAGCTTCTGCATACAACTAGTAGGCAAACCATTTCTAAACACTTAACTTTTAATTCTGGCCTATATATTAAAAGTGAAATCTAAATTATTATAAAAATATGAAATAAAGTTATATTTCTAACACATATTTTTCCACTGTATAAATAGCAACATGTAGAAAAATTGATTTTTAAATGACAAATTTACCTAGAAAGCAATAAGTTTTTACAACACTTTGGGTGATGCTGAAGGAACAAAAATTTAATTAATGCTCATGCCAAACCTTCTATTTCAAATCTCAGATATTTCAAAACCAGTCAAGGATGCTGCTGATGGCTGGTTTGATTCTCCACAGAAACTGATAGAAAAATCTGCATCTTCTAACATGCTTTCATAGCACATCAGAGAATTTGCTTTCTCCACCAAATGAAGGGTTTCACCCTTTGCATCACAAAGTCCTCCAGGATGCTGCTCCCTCTAGAGCACATGTCCTAGGTGTGGCCCGCAATTAGGCCCTGCGACTTTGACAACACTGGCTGCACGTGTACTGTCACCATGTCTTTGTGCAATGTCCACAGTCTACCTCCTAGATCTAAGGCTAATAGGCACTCAGGAGCCTGCCCCTCCCTGGCTGCTACATGTCATTGTGTTTAGACATAGACAGGAAATTGCTACAGGAGGACTGCTTGTTGCTTCCTTGTGTACAGCTTCGGGGTCCCTTAGCGGTGTTTCCTCCTAAAAGTGAATGCAGATCTCCCTTCAGCTGTGCCCCACAGTGTACACTGCTCTGGCTGGGCCTCGGGAACCAGATCATGGCAGGCACTGGTATGGCCCACACCCCTCAGGATAATGTAGTCTGGGACCAGTGGACTTCCAACCACCTGGGGCCTTTCTGCCCAGTAGGAGTCCACGCTGCCCCAGAGAAACAGTGCCCCACAGGAGCTGCCCTTGACCAGTGACTGGAGGAACTTGGAGTTCTCAGACCCCAATCTCTCCCTCAGGGATGCCATAGCTCTGACTTCTATACTGACATTCAGAATTTCCCAAGGGGATTAACCTTCATTTACCAACAGTGGAAACGAGTACCATAATTGCCCTCCCCAACTGGCTGACTTCCCTTTCCTGCTCACCTCATTACTCCTGACATGTATTTCCTGAATTCCATTTGTATTTGTTTTGTTGTTTTTTAAGATTTTATTTATTTAGTTTTAGAGAGAGGGGAAATGAGGAAGGAAGAGAGGGAGAGAAACATCAGTGTCTCTTGCACACCCCTTGCTGGGGACCTGGCCTGCAACCCAGGCATGAGCCCTGACTGGGAATTGAACCAGCAACCCTTTGGTTCTCAGGCCAGCACTCAATCCACTGAGCCACACCAGCCAGGGCCCATCTGTATTTGAATCCTTGTCAAGGGGGCTGCTTCTGTAAGAACCCACCTAATATTCCATATGCTAGGGAACCTCCCTTCAGTAACACTGTCTCTCACCACATGGGGTTTTCAACAGTTAGAACTGGCTGGCATGTAAATGTTGGGGGTAACATTTGTTGTAGTTTGCTAACATGTTTCAATCTCCTCCATAGCAAGTTGGAATCTCTAGACAAATAGAATACAAAACCTGGAAAGAGATCGATAAAGATCACTTCATCCTCCCACTGGTTCTTTTCTTATTTAGGGAACTGAGCTGCACAGAGGTGGCATGCTTTACCTAAGAAGGTAACACAGCCAGCCAATGACTGAACCAGGAGCAGAATTTAGATAGCTTGGTCACAAGCTCAAGACTGAAAACACTATGCCTCAAACCTATAAAGACATCAGTATGCTATTTTATTAAATCCAAAGACACATTATGACTGCATAGAAACCAGACAGAAAATTTCCAAGTCTTTGTTTTTTTCTAAAGTGTTATCATTAGTAAGGCCCTCTAGGCTACAAATAGGAATGTCTTCAAATACCTCAGTTTAAAGTTTATGATTCTATGCTGAATTAGTAAAGTGGTGACCAAACATAGACACAGAGGTATACATCTTAAGAGACTCCTCAAAATAGCATTCATACGACTCAGCCTTCATGCTATTTCTAAATTAAATAACTCTTGCCCTTTTCTCCTTTTCCCTATTTCAATTGTTCCACGTGTACAAGTTTTTACTCAGTGGGGCTTAGAAACTCTGTGCTTGCCAACCTACCTCGTGACTTTGATGGCTCTCTACTTTTCACCAAGGGACATACGTGCCCACTGAAAAGGGTAGACATAGTAATTACTCATCATTAGACGCAATTCAGTTTCCATATGTATTAGACATGGCTGTTTATTGTATTTATACCTTGACCAACTTTCCTGAAAAAATTATGAATGCAAATATGTGATTCAGAGGACTTAGTCAAGACCAAACCTTCTGAAGGAAGACCAGGTTCACTGCTCCTACTGTAAACCAGGAATCTAACTAAGCCCCAGGCAAGTCAGGTGGTTTTACTGAATAACATAGCTAATAAGTAGAGAGAGATTCAAGTCTTCAGATTTCTGGTTTAGTTCTTTCCCTAAATTGTTATTATTCATCTTCTTTTCTGAGCTCATCCACATTGTTGGTAGAAACATCCAAAGGCGGGGATAGAAACAGCTACAACATCTGATCATGGTCTCCTCCATGCTAATAAAGCACCAGGCGCATGTAAGTGGCAGCCCGTCAGCCCTCTGGTCCACCACCATACTTTGATGTCTCAGGGGACGTGGAGGCAGCCACCCTGGTTCCTAACCCATGCCCCAGCACTGGCTTTGGGCCTTCAGAATCTCTTGAGAATTCATTTGCAGACCTTTTCAAATCACAAGTTCCCAAATGAAATTACTCTAAGGATATTTTAAATCGTTCAATGCTTGAATTTCCTAAATACATTGTGTTTCACGCTACTCAAATTTCCACCTAAGAAAAAAACTGAAGGTGCGTGTTAGGACCTGAACATGAGGAGCTCTGTCTGGTGGGGTAACGACTTGTGGGGATTTGCTCCACTGAAGTGTACAAGTCGGAACAGTGTCTTTGGTGATCAAGCTCCAAACAGTGAATGCCCTGGAGACAACTGTCTTTCAAAAGAGTGTAGAGTAGGTTAAGAGTCAAACTTCAGGATTCAATAGACAACCATCTGTTACTATTAAAATTCTATCATTTTCTACATGTATAATTTTCATAGAAATCTTTTGTTAAAAATTTAATATTTGTAATAGTATCATCTTTAATTAGAATGTAAAGATCTTACTGAACTAATCAAATAAATATTTTTCCATTTCTTCTTCTACTTCAATATCAACTTTGCTCCATGAAGTTTACCCATGTTAAATTAAAAAAAAAAAAAAAAGGATAGCAGAAAGAAGGACATTGCAATAAGCCAGTAAAGCTACAAAATCCTTTTTTTTCTCTGTTCACTCTGCTGGGATGTTTGTGGTGCTTGAGTAGAGCAAGCATTGGCTAAATTTTGGAGTCCTGGGACATAGTTCCAACTCTCATCAAACAACTTCATGCCTCAGTTGCTGAATCTCCATAATGGAGAAGACGAAACCCGACAACCTTTCTGAATTATCGTGGAAAGCCACATGAGCTTCCTCTGTGGACTGTGTTGTGTTTGTAAGAGAAAAGCAACATGGTAGCAGCAGCTGAGAAGGAAATATGGGCATGTCCATCTAGCTGCAACAATTCCCACAGGCAATTAGGTGGTGAAAGGCTGAGACGAGTGGGGAAGACACTGAGAAGGCGGGGCCACGTGGGGTAGCAGCAACAGGATCCACAGAGCCCTCCACTTACACCCTGTCACTCTGCAGAAGGACATGGATGGGAGTGTCCCATACCAGCTTCCGTGCAGAATTCCAGGGATGGGGAGAAATAGAGAAGAGACTAGGAAGGAATAAAAATAGGGAAAAGCGAATACTGGCATGTATCCACTCATTTCTGAAAAGACAACAGGACAAGAGAAGAGAAATTACAAGGCTTCCAGAAAAGAAGTGGTGAGAACCATGGGATGAGTCACAGGGTGAAGGTGCTTCCTCTGCCTAAGGCATCATGGTTTTCATGGTTCTCACGGCACTTTCACACACTGTTTCAAAGGAGCCTCTCAACTCCTTGGTTGGGGGCCAGGCAGATTGGTATCATCCCCATTCTATTGATGAGTAAATTCCGTGAGGAGCCAAGAGTTTGGGTGATTTGCCTAAAGCCATCTAATTCAAAACCAAGAAATCTAGGCTTAAACCCAAGCCCTCTCATTTCTTTATCAGTGGGTTTTTGTTTTTGTTTCTTCTTTTCTGTCATCATGGGTCATTGGTAAATGGTAAGAACTTTATATATTGGATTTTAAGTGCATTATCTTTATTTTACATCTGTGGTAGAATAAATTCATAGTAATTCCTACCCTGAATATTAGATCAACAAGGACACTTTCTACAATAGATAAAGTGTATTTAAAAAGAAAAAAGAAAACAAGCACTAGGACATTTTAGCAACCCAGTGAGTCCTTGGGTAAGTCTCAGTACGCTCTGTCAGTCAGGGATCTTGTGGGCAGTGACCCAGTAGCCATGGAGTACCTTATCGTTTGATTTAAAAGGTCTGAGAAGCATTTACAGCCCCTGGTAAGTTTACTGACTGGTTTGCCATTTATTCTGAAAATTTAGGGACTCTGAGATTTAGAACTGAAGCAAAAGCAGATGAGGTTAACTGTTTGCTGTATGTTTTGTTTTGCATTTGAAAGCTAAAAAAGTTAGCACTCATATATGGAGGAATGCTGAAAACATGGTACCCATCTGGCTCACAAAATCCTGAGTGTGCTTTCTATAAGGACGAGGTCACGAGCACACATGTGGATGAAGAAGCAATATATAAGTGGATTTAGAGGACTGTATATATGAATATGCAAACTGCCAAGAATAGGAGAAAAAAATGTAAGGGGTGAGTTATAAAAACCCCAGAATGCAAAGAGAAACAAAAAAATTGAACCAATAATATTCAAATGAAACAAGAGAACTAGAAATATTTAAAATATCCTCCTTATCTTTTAAATAGAGATGTCAAACCCAGTACACAGAAGAATTTATTGCTTCCTTCTCTCTGTTCCAATAGCAATTTGTTTATATCTCTATGAGAGTACTTTAATTTAATCTGTCTTCATTTTCCACTAACACCAGCTCAGGCCCGACCTAATTTAACTCCCCTACTCAATTCCGCATTACTCAGCATAAAATATAATGAAAAGAGCATCCCACTTAGGTTTAGACGATGTCAGTCAGAATCCCAGCAGGAGACATGGCGCACACAAAAGGGATGACTGAAAAGTGTTTAAAGAACTGACTACTATTTACAAGATGTGAGCAGATGAGGGGGAATTGATAAGAAATGGTAGAACAGCCCAGGGCTCCCCATAGCAGGAAGACACAGAGACAAGGGGAGGGAGAGAGTGCTGGAATGAGCAAGACCTGAGCGGCAGGAGAGCTGTTCACCCATCAGATGCTGTGGCCTTTGGGGCAGTAACAAAACCACTGCCACACTCCAGTGTGACCTCCCACTCCTGTTCCCTCCTCTAAGATTTCCCACTGGGTGAACCTAATGAGAAACTAGAGGGTAGAGAGCTTTGTCCATGCAGTCTGGAAGTACAGCTCCTAGAGCACAGAGGAGGGTAGGGAGTGGGTCTGGAAGGGCAAAGAAAGAGCATCCAGAGACTGAGGTTTCACACAGAGATGCTCACGGCAGCACTATTTATAATAATGAAAAATTAGAAAGAATCTAAATGTCTAGCACTAAGACAATTATTTTATATATTTTAATGAAGTGAGAAAATGCTTGTGATATAGTGTTAAGTGAAACAGGATACAAAACACTCTAAATTGCTGCCTTTGTAATTTCATCTTTATTGGTAAGATATATGAAAATATACACAGAATGTTAATAGCATTATCCATAGATAGTGAGATTATATATTATTATAACTATATGGTAAATCTGCCAAGGGAGCTAAGGCAAATGTAGACTATATCAATAAATAAAATTAGATCCTCAAACATAAAAAAAAAGTCCCCTGCAAGGTTCACTGCCCTGATCACTTGCATAGAACTGGACAGGACATTTAAAAAGGGACATATCAACCAGTTAAGCTTCCTCAAAGCTAAAGTGGTACTTTGAAGGCTGGAGTCCCACTTTTGTGAGGAACATAAAAGTAAACTGGACACGATTCTCTTTTCCATAGTTCTCCTTTCCACAGTTCACATCATTCGTTCTCATTTCCCCCCAGCAGCTCTTTAAACAAAGTATATGTAAAGGTCATGACCCTTCTACCCACTCAAAAGATTATGCTTCTCTCATCCCAACAGATCATTAAAAGAAAAAAAAAAAACAACTCTTAAACCTAAAACAAAATCTTAATATAATGAAATAACATAAAAAGGTATTTCTGGATTTTTTTCTCTCCCTCATTCCTGCTTTCCTGACATTGTAAACATATGCTTAATTTACCAAGTAAGTGCTCTAGCACTGAATACATAGGTACGTAAAGGACCTAGTGCTGGAGTGTAAGTGTGTGTACACAGACATACACACACACATAGAAGACATATCTTTAGATTCTGATATAAGTATAACCACCAGTTTAGAGACTTGATATACATATAACTGGACTGCGTGTATTCGCACATACACAAATATTGTCAAATGTTCTTTGGAATTCCTTCATCAATAACAGTGTTGAAAGCTCTCAAGACTTATCAATCCTCAATAAATACAATAAAGTAACAATGAAAACTAAATACAAATAAGTGAATTATCAATCCTCTATCCTCTGTATCTCTCAGCCTCTGTCTTGTATATGTTTGAATATTTTACCTTCTTCCTGATTATAACAGAAATATGGAAACATTTCAGTATTTTAATGGTGGATATTGGGCTTCTCCAGAAGACAGAATAGTGAGATGCAGTTTCCCAATGATAGGACGTGAACTGGTTTGCCAGCCCACAGCCCAGAGCCTCACACATAGCAGATGCCCATAAAGTTTGTTTAATAAATGAATTCCATTAGAGCAGCTCCACTCTCACACTTACCTTCCTGAGTGTGACGGAAACAGTCACTGAAGATCACAGATCAAGACTGCTTTTGACAAAGGTAACATGTGTGCAGCGGCTGGAGGCACAGATGAAAGAGGCAAACCTGATCCTTCCATTACCATTATTACTCAATAATTGTTTTTAAAATTAGAGAAAGTAAAACAATATAAATAAATAAAACTAGAGAACGTCGATAATAAGCAGAATTGAGCAGAAAGTGTAGTTTAAGATAAAGTAGCATGTTTTTAGTTGTGCTCTGAGTGGCACTAATGACTATAATAGTGTATGCTTGAAAATAACTCATTAAATCTAAATACCAGAGCATATACATTTTTAGGCTAGTATACTAGAAAAAGGCATTTACTCTTTTCTATGATTTATTGGGAGTTAGTTCTGTGCATATAATATATAAATTTATAAGTATTCTTGAATTTAATTTATTAAATCCCTTAAATACATAAAAGTGAAAATAAAATTCCATTTTGAGAGAAATGAGCACTAAAAACAAATTTACTAGATCCTATAAAGATAGAGATTATTTAAAGTGTTTTTATAATTCTTTTACATCCAACTCTCTATATCCACACCTTTCAAGCCAACAGTATCTTCTACAAACTTGAAACGCTGGTCACTAGCATTTTCTTTCCTTTTTTAGGGCTGTGATGAATCTTTATGCAGAGTGAAAAACCCTCACATTTTTTACCTTAGGTTCCTTTGCATACTCTGTGAATCATCCCAGCAGCAGGTAGTAAGACTTTATGACTTTGAGAGTAGACTGAAAATCAGGTGTAACAAGTTCAGTTACCACTTTACAGACTGAGTCACTGATTCTCAGCAGAATGATCTCAAGACAAAGATTCCCCGGAAAGCAAGGTGCCCTGTGGACTTCCCAATGCATGTGAATTCTTCATTCCTGCATATTCTCCTCTACAGTGGACTGAGGTAGGGTGCAGATAATACTTCCCTCTTTTTCTTTGAGAGGGTAATTGCTCTGAGAATAAATGGATGACTACATTTCTATTGGATGTGTCTAATCCTTAGCTAGTTACCTCCTCAAACATACACACTCTACCAATGGCTCATTCAATGACCTTCAGTTTTCTCATGGTACAGTGAAAATATTATGAACCTTGGGGTCGGAAAGACCTGGGTTCAAATACTGTTCTGTCATCTACTCGTTAAATCAGCTTGGACAAGCTACTTTTCAGGTTGTGTTTTCTCAAATGTAAATATGGGGAGGGCAGAGCTCTATGCAGATTGGCTCTCGCAGAGCTATGGTGGATAAATGAAAGCAACTGTCACATACTTGGTACTGCATAATTGCTCGCACCCTTTATCCTGTTTATTCTTGATGAAAATTTCATATGTTAACTTATAGGAAATGTTGGGGATTATCTCTCTGAAAAGATCCCTTCTCCTCCATTCCCCCACGCCACACCCATTTTCCTCAGAATATGTGCCCAAACCCAACTAACTGGCTGTCACTTTTGCTGACTGATCAGTTAGCAAGTGTCATAAAGATAAAAATTATTGCTCCTCTTTATGTAACATCACTGGCTCATAACACACACAGACGAGTAGCCAGGAATCCAGTAGTGAGCAAGGAAGTTGGTGTATAAACTCCTGAGGAGCTTCACTGCAGAAAGAAAGTACTTGATGATGAAGGAGACAAAGTCTCCCTGCATCTTCAACAGTTATCACCCAGACCCAAGACTGCTGTCCCCTTTGAGCATAAAAAACAACTTAAAATAAATGAAAGTGAAATCACAGGGAGGGTACAATTAAATGCCAACAACGCACTGGCTACTAAGACTTCTAGGTCAAAGTATTTGAAACTTCTTACAGGTGCGATTAGACAAACACAAAATGCAAATTGGTAAAACTCAAAACTTGGAACAGATGCCGGGCATTTAGTCGTACCTTGCTTTTCTCTTGAAACCAATCCAAACTCTAGTTTTAGATGAGCTTGTTTAGACACGTTTACTGACTCATCGGGGAATACCAACGCTCTTGTTTCTGTCTAAAATATGCTCCGGTGAAGGATTCCTGATCCATACCTGAGTCTACCCCAGAAAAAATTGCTTTGGGTAGACTAAATACTAAAACAGAATATTTTTGTAATCTTACCTTGGAGCAACTATATTTTGTTGTTTTGCAAATAATAACAACCACTTAGCTCATAGGAGCTAACCAGTGGCAAAGCAAGCCAACATTTGCCAGGCAGCAGAGCTAAGAAGGGCTGGCAAGGCCTCCACAGCACAGGCTGGAAAAGGGTTTGCACATGGCATTCATGATAAAGGAGAGACTGCATTTCAACCTGAATGTCAACAGTTTGCTTCAACTGTCGTATCTTTCTCAAACAGCAGACGCAAACACAATCGAGCTGTGCTTTCACAGGACACTTATGAATCCATCAGTGTTATCAAACACATTTAAATCATAGGTAAAATATATATTACATGTCATAGCACCAGCATTACTTGAAGCCCTGTAAAGAGAGTTTTTACATGTCTACAATGTGGATCCATGCTACAATTAAAAATGACATTGTTATTATAAAATAGGGCATGTGCAAGCTTTAAATTTTTTGAAAAGATGAATTAAGTTAGTTTGAGGGGTTTTTTTGTTTGTTTGCTTGTTTTTAGTCAGTAGGTGAAGTACTAATTAAGCAGGAACCCTGAGAGCATTCACTATGTCGTAACCAGTCTACAGTGTATTCACCGGCTGAATAACTAGTAACTCAATAGAGGGATCAGACAGTCTCATAGCTGTTGGTTTATGAAACTAGAGGAAGATTTTCAGAGGATAGTCATCAGGAAGTTAGATGAGTCAGTTGGGCTCCTGTCAAAGGTCGAGATAGGCCAGGAGCGGTAGGCCAGGATCGGAGAGGTATAGCCCACAATCCAAGAGAACCCAAAAGAACAGCTGGCCAGAAACCAGAAAATCTGAGTTTTGGTCCTGCTTCCTCCATCTGACTTGCCTTCTTTGAACTTCAACTTCCTTATCTGCATACACAATGAGGATGTTGCCTTACTGCACAGAGCATTCTGAGCCTCCAGTGGGATAAGATATCAGCAATGCTTTATAATCCTTGAAGTGTAAGATCAACATAAAGTGAAACTTGTATTCATTGCCAGGGAATTGTCAATGATAAATCAGGAAGTAAAACCAAAAGATTCAAGCAGCAGGAGATCTAGAGACCTAAAGTTAGAGCCGTTCCTAGCCCACGCAGAAACTGTAAATTGTCAGGACCGCTATCTGGCCACTTACCTCTGGCCTTGCACTCTGCTGCATGTCAAGACTGCGGAAGAGGAAGGAGGGATGCAAACTAGGACCACCTCTTGTTATGCTGTTTTCTGACAAAGCTTGGGCAGAAGCCCCAAGCTTGGGATTTAGACACAATACTTTTGTATATAGCATACACTTTAGAATTTCTGCTTTAAAATTGTTTTTTTTTTTTTGGATTTCCGGTCAACACGAAGGCATAAGCAGAAATGCTTTGGACTAAAAATTAACTTGATTTTCTCTATATATCATAATTTCTGCTTGTCAAATCTAGACCCTAAATACTTGATGTGGGAATATAAAGAAGGCAGATTAACCACAGTGATGTCAATTTGCAGTGATTAACTGCAGGACTCAAGACCATGGGGTAAAGCACTTTAGAACAAACAGTGTATGCCAGATAAAACAGCATTTTTCAATCAAATCTTGACGGAAAACATGTTTTCATGGACATGGTCTGATGCTCTTATTTTAAACTAAATGCATCCTCTATTTGCTTATCTTGTTCAGAGCGCATATTATTTTGCCTCTTGACACCAACTATAAGATAAAGAACTATCCAGGTAGAAACCCAGCCCCCCCCC
>VMDR010016540.1:0-21052 GCA_007922815.1 Macrotus californicus
AAATTCAGGGCTTCTTACTCCCGCACACATTACACAGGAACACGAATATGATATGCATATTTATGGAAAACAGCCTGAAAGATTATTATCTCTAAAAGGAAATCCATCAAAGAAAAAAATGCATAAAATGTTGCTGGTATTACAACATAAACTGTTTTGCTTAAAACACAAACATTGATTTTAATTAAAACTATTAAGCTAAATAATATTTTCCACAACAGACAACCATGACTAACACATGAATTCCAAGATTAATATTAAAGCAACTTACTGAAGAGAGAAAAACATATGGTCAGAGCCCTTCAATTTCCTTTTCTCTGGGTTCTTATCCACCTATGCTAGAGTATTCTTTTCTTTAGGTCAAAAATCTATTCTCAAAAGATATATTAGAATCTTTTTAAGAAAACAAAATTAGAGGAGTATAAGTTCATCAATCAGTATTTTCTAAATGCATTGTCTTCTAGTGGCTTGGATTTTTATGTCACTTATCTGCTTAAATTAAGTGTAAAGGAGTTTCTAAGAAAAGAAAATAGAAAATTAATTTCATTTCCTAAGTTCTCCAATCATGCCAGCAGACAGTTGACATTGCTAGAGCTCACACATCTAAATCACTGACTATAATATAATATACACCGGTTAAACAAGAAATGAGGAAGGCAATTAGGTAGTGGGGGAATCGCCAAGAAGCACATTTGTAGTAAAAGTTGCTGAACAGCAGTCAATTGTGGTTAAATTGTTTTTTAAACCAACCTCCAGATATTTAGAGGGGGAGTGACTTTTGAGGGGAAGAAAGAAAATCTACCCAATTTATCTTACGAGCAAATAGGTCAGCAAGCGACCAATAAGTTGTAGTTCTAACTCATTTTTTGGTTTATTTTGAAGGTGACTTCCAAAACTTCCATGTCATTGAACAATGAGATAGTACTGAGTCAAACTGAGGGCACACCATGTGGGAGGAGGGGGTGATAGCCACCCATCTACAGGTGTTTAGTAATGAACAAGCCAGTGGCAAGTGAGCCGGTCGAGGTTTCCCTGTCCTCTCCTGTTCCACGACACTTGAACAAGGGCCAACATGCCACTTCTAATCTGATTTTCCATTTCTTAGATGTTTTATTAACTCCTCTTTTATTGCAATTAAATATTCTAATTGGCACATTGTAGACACACAGCTACTAGATGCTGATTACCCAGTTTAATATGTTTGTAATGGTCTGAAGTATTAAGTTCTGGCAGACCCAGTGAGGTTCTATCTATTTCTCCCCTGATAATGACTGCACGATAATATGACCAAAGAAGCACATCACAAAGTACTTAGTGTCACTGCAAGAAGAACGCACTCTCTCTTCCATCTTCTTTACATTACTTTAAAGAAATGAGGTGTCTTTTCTACTAACTCCAAATGAGAGCCAAACAATGTTTAGCATTTCTGAAGTACCTGTGGATGTTCAAAGCAATTGCTAATAACCTAGTTAACTAACCCTCACAGCACCTCTGCAAGGAGAGCTACAGGAAATCTTGTCCAATAATGGCCTTTTACTTGGAAACATGGGACAAATGTTTAGAAAACTTGATGATAATCTGAGAGCTTCTACAAAAGGAAACTGGAAAAGATATCATGTTTATTGATACCTTCAAGTCCAGTGGTATGCCCCGAAGGGAATGCTGCTCATGATCCCGGGCAACTCCAATTCACTGACTTGTATCTCCATCTAAATCATTGAACCGATAACTATTTTCCTCTCATAAACTTGAAGATCTGCTCACACCCTCACTTGCTAACAAAATGTGTTATTCAAAAGGCCAGACAAATAACCCCAAACCCCCCGCCCCTAAGGAGATGCACTAAATTTACTTCTTCTACTCCAATCTACTGCCCAGAAAGAGCTGGATAATCTACAGGGGAAAGCGTCTCTTATCTGGGTCCTTCCTGAGGACAAATGGAGCCAGCGCACAAATGCAAGTGAGTACACAGGTGTGCACATACACACACCACTCTCCACACTCATCTGACATCAGTTAAGAGAGTTGTTTCTGAGTGATCAATCTGTTCCCTGAAAGGTCAGAATTTTCTAGTAAGCATTTTTGATAACTCCATCCTGTCTAAACTAACAGGAAGAGCAAAATTAAAAACCACATAGCATATTAGAAAGAGTCTAAATTCCACTAATAAGCTGACAGTAGCATTACTAATAATAGCAATTAAATATTCACAGTAGTGTTACATTGTTTTATATAACCCATTTCTCTGGACTCTCAAGACTCTAAGTAGCCAATGTTCAGCATCCTTTACTCCACAAGGCAGAGCAAAGGCGCTCATTAACCCTATTCCACAAAAAAACTTTGGCCCAGAAGATTAAAAGACTTGCCTGAGTTACAAATTGGTGATAAGGTAGAGACATGAATTCAGGTCTCCAAACTCTCTGCTAACTAAATAACAGCCCAGAAGAGTCATAGAAAAGTCAACACAAACAGTGTCAGCTGTTATTTACACTGCCTACAATAAATGTTTGTTCCAGAAAAAAACAGTTCAAACAAGATGGGAAATACTTTAAACACAAAGGGCTGAAGGGTTCAATATAGGAGGAAAATATGTTTGCTTTCACTCCAGTAGAGGAGCTGTTGAGGAGCGGCCCGTCCTTCCCCTGTAAAGGTCGGCCTCGTGCCGCTGCAGACCACAGGTCACCGGCTGTAACACTGAGCACAACTCACTTCTCTCTTAATGCCCCAGGCTCCTGTTCTTTTAAATCCTTCCTGTCTTTGACCTGGAATGTGAATGGTCTTTTGTGGCAAGCAAACTTTAAATTTGTGTTATAGACAATGACCAGATGTCCTAATTCTGATACAGAGCTAAGTAATAAAGAAGAAAAGGAAAATTACCTGGGACTCTAGAAGGCTATAAAATGATAGAACACTAGACAGAAATAGCCAGGGCACATGTTTCCTGGTGAGCTGGAGGATTCTGTGGTTGATACCATGGTTGTTTGTATAGGCTGCCATGGGATTTCTTTAGGGAAGGGATTCAACTTGGCACCTGACCCAATTAGCCTAGAGTAGGAAAGCTGCTGTAGGAAGAAGCTGGGTTTTTTTGAATACCACAAAGGCTGTCATGCAAAAGAAGGGCTGGAGTTATTCTTAATAGCTCCAGAGGATAAAACTAGTGAGTGACAGACAGGAATACACATGTCCAGAGTAGAGAGGAACTCGCTAATAAAAAGAACTGCTCAGCCATAGCAAGGGTTATCTGGAAAAATCAGAGCCTCATCTCTGACCTGCCTCCACAGTCAAGGATGTTGAGACAGTAAGCCCACGCTGGGAAAGATGTAAGACCAAATAAAAGCTAAGACTCTTTCAAATGCTAAGATTCGATGGTGGTTTTAAATGTCTCTGCTCAGGCCTCCATAATGGTCATTGCTTCATAACTGACGCGACGTGGCTCTTCCAACCAAGTAAGGCCTTCAAACCTAGGTGTTTATTAGAATCCACTGGGGGAACTACTTAACCATAAAGATATTCAGATCCATATTCTAGAACTTCCAAATCCTACTCTCCAGAAGTTGCTCTAAGAATCTCTATTTTTAACAAGCTCCCACATAACCCTGGCCAGTACGGCTCAGTTGGTTGGGGTATCATCCCATAACTGAAAGGATGCAGGTGCCATTCCAGGTCAGGGCACACAGCTGGGTTGTGGGTTTAATCCCCGTCCTGGGTGCATACCAGAAGCAACCAATTGATGTTTCTCCTTCATCCATATTTCTCTTTCTCCCTTCCTCTCTCTAAAAACAATGAAAAAATATCCTCCAGTGAAGATAAAAAGTAAATAGATAAATAAAAAGCTCCCATGTGACTTTCTAACAGACCAATTTGGGGACCAGTAGTAAACTTTTTTAGCCTACATCTTCATTTGAAAAATAGTTAATGATAGCTTTTACCTCAATGAATCATATAGATATTTAAATAAGATAACATGTTAAATGCTTAGCATGGTGCCTATATCTAGTAAACACTCATGATTCCTTATAAATATGTTCTCTGCAGTATGTGTTCAAGCCTGAGAGCCTTCACTGATTAAAAATGAGGACAAGCTGGCTTATGTCAACAAGTTCATACTTGGCCATCTCTTATTTTCTCATCTGTTTTCTCATCCTATGTTCTTCAGGCATCATGGACAGAATCTGATGTAATATCATTTGCATTAGTTGAATAAAATGCCTTATTTATGTGCATATTACCTTAAAATTAATTTAACACAGAGTTGCATTTAAAAGTTGACTGTGTACTATATAAAGTCTGTGAAGTTTGGTTCTTTTGCAACAATTAGCTCAAGATTTAAATGGTCTACAAAGGAGTTTAAAACTCGTATTTATCCCCACATTCTCAGGTAAAGCTAAAAGGCTCCACTTCTCTTCCCTGTAGCAAGCAGTCACACTCAGTTATTTAAAACCCTGCAATGCACTGAAGTGGAAGAACTGTCCTGTTCTGACGTTTATATCACTACAAATAGCTTCAATTCTTTAATTGTAAAGTTGCTTCTAGACACTAGGGTGTGTGTTAAAATACCCCTAGACAGAAAGAACGAAAGGAGGTAACTGGAGCAATTTATATCAAGTGGAAAAAACGTCTGTCGGATTTCTGTATTCCTAGTTACAAGTTATCAGACTGTTTCTGTTTGGGTGGTTTTATACAAAAAAAAAAATTGTAAAGTGTGTTGCTTAAGCACATCTAAAGGTTAAACTCCACGCAGCTAATCTGTATGTGAGAACAAGGAACTGTCAAACACTTCACCTTTTGCAGATTAAAACAGGCTGACTAACAGATGTGAAATCACTATTGCTGTAATTGTTATAAAGGAGAAATCTGAGCACTTTTTTTAGAAGATACATCACTTTTTGGAGCAGTCATTTTATGCCTCTGGGTCAATTTTCCTGTTCATGACTTAGAAAGAATCGCTACCTTTCATTTATGTGCACACTCTGGCTCCCCCGAATTGTTATGCAGTGTTCATCATTATTCTACGGATGTGTTCCTGAAAAGCTGTATAAGTGGAATTCTAATCATCAGCTCTACTTTCACATTGTTCCACACATGATAATTTTAGAAATGTATTAGCTTCATTTCTGGCCGATTCTAACTGGCCACAGCTTCTACAGTTCCCTGCTGCCTTCCCCTTCTCCATGCCCACTCCTGGCACATGAAGTGTCTGGGTCATGACAGATGCTAAATCAAGATCTGCCAGATGAAGTAATTATCTTTAACACTTGAAAGATCTACTCTCTAAAGACAGTTTTTGGTAAGGTCTTTTTGCATTGTAAAACTCCATCTCTAATGAATGTGTTTGATTAAGTCTTTTTTAATTTTTTTTATCTTCACCTGAGGACATTTTTTCCATTTGTTTCAAAGAGAAAGGAAAGGAGAGAGAGAAAAATGTCAATGCAAGGGATAAGCACTGAGTGGTTGCCTCCCATACACATCCAGACCAGGGATCGCACATGCCCAAATTGGGGATTGAACCCACAACCTAGGTAATGTGCCCTGACAGGAAATGAACCCTCAACCTTTTGGCTGCAGGACAATGCTCCAAGCAACTGAGGCACCCAGCCAGTGCTGACTGTTTTAAATTTTAATAAATGAGTTTTTTTCTTAAAATGGAATATATTGTTTCTGGTTTTCAGTTATAAAGTTACTGATAGGAACGAACATTTTACAACACAGGCAAATACATAATAGAATACCATTATGGTTATATTCTTGTTCAACACAGTGTAGGTGCTCAAATATTTGTCTAAAAGACTCTACATTTTAGAAGTTATAACATTAAAACAACTGACTTGAAACAAACTGTGATTTAATAATATAAATTTCTTATCAACAATGATCTAATAGTATATGACTTGTTTCTGAAAGAAACAATGTGTGCAACAGCTTTTATTTTTATTCTGGAACTGTCATCATATAAAACAGAGAAACTTTGAGAAACAAAAATGGCTGACGAGAAAAATGTGAGGTATTTTTTAATGAAAATATAAAGGATACAGGAGGAGTTCAAAGCTCCAAATTCTGAGTTTTTATGTGACTAGAGTACAAAATATGGATTGTAAAAACACACTAGACCATCTACGAATGAGATGTCTCCATAACACCATATTCTACAACCACGGACTTAGATTTGAAAACAGTCACAGCACAATAAAGCACATACACTTTATCTACCCCTGAAACACATCTGGAGGGAGGGAGTATGGTCTGTGAGGCCCCTGGTCTGAAGGAAGAAGCACGATGCTTTGGCATCAATCTAAACCAGGGCAAATAAAAAGGCTCCAGACGAGAGTATCTCTTTAAAGGGGTTGGTGTTGGTGTGGCTATTAGAAGAACTGGAAGGAGCAGCCCTAAAATCACTTTGAGCAGAACCATCAGTAAATACCAAATGATGAGCTAAATGGGCTGGTATTTTATTTAAGAAACTAGAACTGTGTTTCTTTCTTCCTTTTTCTGTCTGCGAATCAGCTGCCTTTCCCCTGCAAAGCCCCCCTCCCCATTTCCAAGTCTCAGTGAGTACATATTCAAGGCACATACCACACAGCAGATGTGGTTATCAGCAGGTAGTACAGGCTGTGAATCCAGCTTGCTCAACTAAACACCATTTATCATGTATTTTTATGTCTTCTGACGTCTGTCACTAAATATAAACAAGGAAAAAATCACTGGCAACTGGGGATTTCTAGTCTATGATGGGATGGCTAGAAAAGTCACCTCCATTTTAACACCAAATGAGATATTTTGACCTCATGTCCATGTAGTCAGGCTGTCCTCTAAGTGATGCCCTGGTCTTTCAGGGAACACACTGTGGACCCCTAGAGAGCAGGACCTGTGGAAAAGTGATCCTTGAGCTGGGCTCGGGCAGGCTTGCAGGCTGGGCCACACTGAGGGGCCTATCCTGTTGGTAAAGGCTGCCACTCAAGGAAAGTGACAAGTCTCAGACTACAAACTGAAACATCTAACAATGGATAGCTTCACCTTTGTCCTTGTTTATTAAGAGCAGGATTGATGCCATGAATGCTAAGAATCCACCATATCATAAATACTGACCTGTTTGGTCTTATTTACAACAAAGTATTTGGGACACTTCACAGACTTTTCTGCACCCAGAAAATTCCATTTGAAACATGCTCCCAAAATAACTATCATTGCTGTTTCTTCTTTGTGTTTTCTTTATCTTTGCCATTTTATCTTCTTTTTCCTCTTTCTTACCATCCCTCTTACCTTAATTGAGTCCTTTTTCTGTTCCCTTATCAGCTGACTTGGCTAATTAATTTATAGATTTAAATTTAAATGACTCAAATGTCATTTTTCATGAAGTGCAAAATAAAGTTCAACACTTGCAGTCTGGATGTTGAGGACAGATCCCCTAACCTGAGTATTGGAGTATTTTACTATGCTATAGTTTGTAATGGGTTGAACTATGTCCCCCAAAAGTTATGTATTAAAGATCTTACTCCCACTACTTCAGAATGTGACTTTACTTGGAAGTAAGGTCATTGTAAATGTAATTAAATAAGGTGAGGTCATACTGAAATAGGGTGGGTCCTAATCCAATATAGCTGGTATCCTTATAAAAAAAGGGCAATTTGAACACAAGACAGGCACACAGGAAAAAGGCCATGTGAACATGAAGGTAGAGACCAGGATGATGCCAAAGGAATACTAAGCCAAGGAAGATCAAATGTTACCAGTGAACCACAAGAAGCCACGAGTGAGGCATGAACAGACTCTCCTTCACAGCCCTCCAAAGGAACCAACCCTACCAACACCTTGACCTTAGAGTCCTAGTTTCCAGAAATATGAGGCAATAAATTTCTCTCATTAAAGCCCTCTAGCCTTGGTTACAATAGCACTAGCAAACTAATACACACACCATGCATTTCCTCTCTTTACCAAGAAGCTCAGCAAAATGTGCTATCTGGTCAAATCAAAGGTAGCATAGAGCCAAATAAATAAGACACTAATGTTTCTCAAATAAAGGCAAGTCCATATATCACGGTCAGACAGGTTGTTGTCGTGAGTCTTCAGATGATCACTTCATGGAAATCAGATTTATGTTTTTGTATTTTTAAGTGTTGCACCAAAGTTCAAAATTGTAAATAAGTAGCTTAGTGTGCACAAAGCATTTTATTCCACTCGTGATATATACCTAATGAAAGACTAAAGAGAAATTTTTTAACTATAAAAAATAAGAACACGTGGCTGATACAATGGGGTACTGCCAACAAGTCATATCAGAGCAGCCAGGCTCTCACAGACATGAAGGAGATCAAGTAGAAAACTCCAGAAGGAAGACCACTTCCAGGTTCTCGTCACAGCTTGGCTGTGGATCGGACATTTATCGTTCTGAGCGCTGCTTTCCTTGTGCGGTTCTGTCAAATGCCTCAGGCACAGCCAATGCCAACGTCCAGATCTAACTGAACCAGAAGACTATGTTGTATTTTACTCTGTGGACCCCTCACCCTTGAAATTTCCTACTCTGTGCTTCTGGACCTTGCCTCCTGGCTCTGCTGCCTCCCCATTCCTTCTCCACCTATGAAAGGCACTCCTCCATTTGCTTTCATTCTTGTCACTCCCCATACTCTCCCCAAGGAGCTGGCCCAACATTTTCAAGCCTGTATCTCCATCCCAAACTCTCTCCTCCCAAGCAGCAATGTCTAGGAAAACAGCTACGTTAACATGATATTGTGCCTTGTACTTACATATACTTAGATTTATACTTTTGCTAAACAGTATTTTCACAGTTGATCAACACAACATGGAGATAACTTGAAAGACGGCTTGTTAATAGATCAATCTCTTAAAGAAGATTAACTCATTCCAGCCACTTGTTTACAATATTCTTTGATTTAGCAGAAGCTTTTACCTCATTTTACCTGGTAAAAAGTTAAAGCCCAATCTGTCTCTGAATTCTGAGTCAGAGGGGTACGAAACAGGCAATGTACTTTTAACAATATCCAACATGAAGATATTCAGGTCCTTACTAAGACTGAATGACTGGAAAGAACTAAAGGACAAAGACCCATGGAGTGCTTACTGACCTTGTTTATCCTGATGGCACAAACTCTGATCTCGGAGAACTAAGGGATATTTTGGAAACAGTCACTGGCATTTGGAGGCAAATTAAAGTCCACCTTTGAGTGCTGGCAGAGAGGAAGGCAAGAAGAGGCAGAAGGAAGTCCGGATAGGTAAAAGAATTCTTTTTTTTTTTAAGATTTTATTTATTTATTTATTTTTAGAGAGAGGGTAAGGGAGGGAGAAACATCAATGTGTGGTTGCCTCTCATGCACCCCACACCAGGCACCTGGCCCACAACCCAGACTGGGAATTGAACCAGCGACCCTTTGGTTCTCAGGCCAGCGCTCAAGCCACTGAGCCACACCAGCCAGGGCATGAATTCTAATTTAAATGTTCAAAAGGACCATTATAGGATCCTAATTCCTGCCAGTAAATAGAGCATTTAATTATGTGACAATGCGCTAAAAATTCAACCCCTCTAGAAAGGAAACACAGCACAGAGCTCTGTGCTCCAGGGAGCAGCCTTCACTTTCCTCGAATAACCTGTGCCAACCCTTGGTAGGTGATGAGATAAGTTTAAAGAAGACCCAGATAGAAGACAGAAGGCACAAAGCAGCTGGCCATGAACCAAGTTAAATGTCAAGGTTCCCAAGTAAAACATGGCAAATGCCCCTGTCCCTCAGCCCACCTCTTCCAAAATCATTATAGATGCCATGATCAGCCCGGGCTGGGTAACTCAGTTGGTTGGAGCATCATCCCATACACCAAAAGGTTTCAGGTTTGATTTCTGGCCAGGACACATACGTAGGTTGCAGGTTCCATCCCCAGTCAGGGCACGTAGAGGAAGCAACCAATCAATGTTTCTCTCACATCAGTGTTTTTCTCTCTCTCTCTTTCTCTTCCTCTCTCTCTAAAAAAAATCAATGAATAATTTTTTACATTCTTTATGAAAAAAGAAGGAGAAATGCCATAATCAACGACTTCATTTAGTAAACAAGTCCTTAGGCAGCCCGACAATGTTTGGAGCGATGGTTTATGCCTTTGTAGTGAAGGGGCCTTCTTTTTTTAGAGCCTTGAGAAACGAAGGGTAACAACACACAGTAAGAGCAACAAATGACTGTCAAAACTGCCTGCTGCTCTTGCTCAGAATATCCTACTGAGATTCCTCCCTAAAACGCCCTTCCCCAGAGCACAACCAGAAGAGAACATAGAAATAAGCACTGGTGTTTCCTAGAAAGTGTCAGGCCAGAATAATCCCGTTTCTAGACATGACAGCAGTAGTGGAGGGAAAAAACTGTTAATTAGGGAAATATTAACTAAGGAAACTTCACTATAATTAGGGAAAATCTCAAATTTTGGTATTTGATCAATGTTTCCAGCTTTCACTTTTTTAAAAATAGGTTCTGGCCAAATTCCCAGCATGCATTTATCTGATGAGGTTTCAAATGATGGCAAACACAGAATATCATATTGCAGTTGTTCTTGCTGCTAGTTTCTCTGTGGGTTCCTCCGTGGTAAGACATTTGTGCCTTAAAGGCACATGCTGTCAAAACGCCTTGGGGCCCAGCTCATGGAGCCCCATGCCACCTGGCTAACTGGACACAGCAACACCCGACACAGCCTACTTCGTACCCCTTTAATTACCAGGTGCTTCGTCTTGAAGTACCAGTCAGTGCTGCTCTGCCATTGGCCAGGTAGCGTGAAGTCTGAGGCAGGTCAGCATGTTCAAAGTCAAAGCAGATCTGAAAGTTAAAATGGACTGGAGAAATGTAAACTTGTTTGTGAACCAGATGAGTTCCCTCTGATGACGTGAATTCTCTCTGTCGAATCAGAGTATGAATGCAAATTTGCTGGAGTTTATGGCAAAAAAACAATGTGGCTTCAGTGTCAGATTTGTTCCCCCGAACTCTGCCTTGTCGTCTGTCAGTTATGTCTCCAACTACAAAACAAGATAACTTCTTATCTAATGCAGTGATAATTAAAATGTCACCCCTGAGACACTAAGAATGCGCTGCTGCAGAGAACTATAAACACTGTCAGTGTCACAGTCAGACTCTAGGCAGGAATTTCTTTCCCACAGAGAATCTGATAACTTCCAGTGCTTTCAAAAAAAGCCCACCACTGGAAAGTAAATGCATGTGAGCTCAGCACCAAAAGCAAGGAAGGCAGCCATGACAGCTAATGCCAGGAGAACTTACAACCTAATATAATACCTAACCAAATTTCCTAAGAGACACATCTCCCAACACCAGTGGCTGTGGCCCTTGAAACATATCTGCCTTGTTCTCTGCCTTTTACTCTTATTTCATACTGAATAAGAGTATGTTGTACACTCTCCCTCTGAAGGCCTTGCTGTTGACTCCATTTGAGTTGATAAAACTGCCTCCCAACTGTGTAGTTCTTTTCCCATTTTCTCCCCTTTTTCCTTTTAATAAACTCCCTGCTGAGGCACAAGAGGCTAGAGCAGTGCAATGAAGGTCCCCCATGAATGCTAAAAATGATTTAATCCACTGGCAATCTTTCTTTCAAGAGTGAGAAGTACGGTCTCCTGGGCCAGTGCAATGCTATCAACATTATATATGTGTGGTAGGTAGAGTAATGGCCCCCAAAGACATGCACCTCCTAATCCCCGGAACCTGTGAGTGTGTTACCTTACAGAGCAGAAGAGGCTTTGCAGATGTGATTAAGTTAAGGATCTTGAGCTGGGGAGATTATCCTGGATTATCCCAGTGGGCCCAATCTAATCACAAAGGTCCTTATAAGAGGGAGGCAGGAGAGTCAGAGAAGCAGAGGTCAGAGTGAGGCAACTGCTAGCTGTGCAGATAGAGGAAGAGTCCACGAATCAAGGAATGTGGAAAGACCCCAGAAGCAGGAGAAAGCAAGGAAACAGATTCTCCCGAGGTCCCCCAGAAGGATCCTGCCTATACCCCGATTTTAGCTCAGTGAAACCCATTTCAGACTTCTAACCTTCAGAACTAGAAGACAGTAAATGTGTGTTTTAGGCCACGAACCTTGTGGTAATTTGCTCCAGCAGCAACGGAACTAATAAGATATGCTACTTCCTCTCTCTGGACCTAAAACAATCATGGAGTTTTGGGAAACAGGAGAAAAACACCCTGCTAATACCCAAATGCCATTCTTCTATTACTCCAACTCTCGATGGTCTGTTCCTAACAGAAGCTATCAAGGTGAAGTGTCTTTTATTTGAAGACTACCCAGCATGCAGAATTCTTACTAGCGTGTTTAAACCATACCTCTAATCTTATCAAAGAGGAAAAATATGAATCAGAGAGGTTCAAGGTATGCCAAAGACACCCAGTCAATTGGTGACATTCTAACCCAAAACTCTAAATTTCTTGTCTCCTGCCTGTAATGTGAACACCTCTGTCCCTCAGAAAAACATTTTTCCTTTGCCCTCTATTCCCTTGGCAAATTTCCCTTTGAAATAAATATCTCAATTACCAACTAATAAGTACACAGACCAGCCTAAAGAAATTCAGTTCATATCACTATGTCAGTTCAGGTAAGATGGAGGTAAGATGGAGTACTAGATTGCCAAACACAGGCGTCTGGAAGCCAGGTGAATTCAGCTTCTCCCAAAATGCAGGACATATACCATATACAGGTTTGTCAAGTTACAGGTTCTATGAATACCATCCAAAACACAGAGAACAGTTCTACCACCTCAAACTCACAGCTCTGCAAGGCTTTTCTGTTTTTATTATTTTGAACCAAAATTACATGCAGTCATGCATCACTTAATGACTGGGATCTGTTCTGAGAAACGAGTTGTTAGGTGATTTCGTCATTGTGCGAACATCATAAAGGTTCTTACGCAAACCTAGATGGTATGGCCTGCTGTTAGACTGTACGGTCTAGCCTGCTGCCCCTAGGCTACAAGCCTGTACAGCAGCTACTGTGCAAAACAACACAAGATTAAATCAAGCACAAGAGAAAACGATGTGATCAAGAGACAGGTAAACATGAGATATATGAGGCTGCTGCCAGCATAACAACATCCTGTCACAGCAAACTTTTTCATAAGTAGAAAAAGTACAATCTAGAATAGTGATGGAAGGTATAATAAAGACAGAAACCAGTAACACAGTCATTCATTGTTATTATCAAGTATTAGGTACTACATATAAATGTATGTGCTATACTTCTGTATGACAGCAGCAGGCTTGTTTAAACCAGCATCACCACAAACACATGAGTAACATGTTGTGCTATGACACAGGATGGCCACGACATCACTAGGCAACAGGAAAGTTTCAGCTCCATTATAATCTTATGGGACCACCATCATATATGTGGCCCGTGATTGACCAAAATGTCATTACGTGGCACTGAGTATATTTAGACCTGGAAGAGACTTAAAGATCATTAGTTCAATACTTCATTTAGAGAATTCCCTCTACAACATCATGTAGATAGGACTTGGTTTTCACCAAGATGCACAAAGCAGTATCTCAGAGGACCCTGTTTCTGGCCACAGCATCGAGTCTCGCTTTTAATCAGTGGCACAAAATGATGACACAGAGAACAGGCTCGCTCAGGTGCAGACTGAACTGAGTGAAGTGAACTTGCAAACATCTCCCAAAGAGCGGATTAAAAATCAAATTAAAAATAATGTTATGTCAAATGGAATTAAGTGTTATATTCAGAAGAGTATACTTAATCCAAAAAGGAGAGCCAAATAGAAAGTAGAAAACTAGCAAAATTCAAGTTTCACAACTAAGTGGTAAATTCCTCAGGGCAGACACTGCCTGAACATACTTCTCACTCTGGCCTATTGCCCCATCTTTTACAACGGTGCACACTCAGTGCGTGCTGGATTCGATTGGAACGCACAGACCATGCTCAGCTCTCAGAAGTGGGGAGATCCTCTAGAACACCTTTACATGAACTGTACTTTCTTCTAGCCCTTCCACAGAACTTGAAGTTGCCCAGCTTCATAAACACTTGCAGACATAATCTAAACTTTTTCTGGTGGTCCAGTTTTTGGACCAGTATTTGCTCCTTGACTTGAGGCTTATTTTATCTGTGATAGTTGCATATTCGGTGTCTGAGTGCTCGATGAATAATAAAGTGCTACCACACTCATTGTAAGAAAAGATTCGGATGTCAGGCTCCCTGAAGTTTGGTGGTCCTTGAGCTCCTGGCCATGAAGACAGAACATGCGGCTCATTTCCCCTTGTTCTTGACTAACTGCGCACTTCACTGTTACTCTTGTAACACTTCTATAATCACTTAAGTATGGTGGCCTCCCCAGTCATCTAGCACTCAGACAAAACAAACTGACCAGGAATAAGAGGCACAATTTTCAGAAACAATTTAAGAGAGCTGCAACATCCTTTAAAAGAGTGACAGTGAGTACACCTGCTTGGCTTTAAAATCAGAACGGCACAGTAGAATGGCACTATGTCCACTGTCATACCTGAGCTTAAACCCAACTATGTCTTGGCTTGCTCATCTGACTGCTGTGGTAGGTTATGGTGATAATTAGAAAGAATGTCGATAAGATGCTATTAGTTATTAGTAACTCTTAACCCTTATTCCTATTTGTATAGTATTACATGGCTGTTTATTACAATTCTGTTTGGCTGTGTCAAAGAATATATTACTTCAATTAACACATTAATATAGTTCATCTTGAAGGTTTTCTTTTACTTTACATTTATACCTGGGACCTTAGCTGAAGCTAAAAAACAAGACTCAATGCAGATTTATTACCCCTTCTATAAATCACTTTCCTAAATCACTTTCAGGTTTTTCCTAAAACTTGAAGACAAAAGGCAAAGTAAAGCCTACCATCTTAGCTACAGAAAGAAAGGAGAAGGTCTATATTAGGAGAAAAACGAAAGAAGTTAAAACTCCAGAAAAAACAAGCAGAGCCATGCACCAAGAACTAACCAGTCTACCTCAGATGTTCTCCTTGAAAGAAATAATTTGTACTGTTGGGCTAAATAACCAACTGATAGAAAAAGATTAAAATCATTGCATTATTTAGGCTTCTCTGACAAATTTCTACTTCAGACCAGGAGGGCACTATCCTCTTTTGAAGACAAAGGGAAGAAGAGCCCTCTGCCTATCAGAACAAGGATGTAACCCTGACTCCAGCATTCATTGGCCACATTTGGGTATGCGCTTAACCCCTCATTGTCCTACTTGCCCATCTGTTAAGTGAGACCATAAGAGTGCCTGCCATTTAGAGAATCCTGTCAGCATGAGTCACCCAGCTCAGCCTCTAGGAAAATACATATCCTGCTCCCTGCAGGGTGCTGCCAAAGGACCTGGAGAGTGAAGTCTGTACTTCTCCAAAAGAGAATGGTTCTAAAGAGGGCAGAAACCTAGGATGAAGGTGAAGGCAAGGTTGGGAACTAGAAGTGGGACCTTTTCTGGGCTCAGAGCAGACTGGGCAGCACCTAGAACTAGTAATCAGGGGGAGGCTAAAAAGTCACACAGAAGTGGAGACCTGGGAGCCACACAGAGGTCAAGAAAAAGGGGGGCTCAGCAACCAGCAACGCAACCTGAACAGCAGCCAGAAGCTACAGCAGCGCTCTTCTCTCACCTGCTTAGGACCTGTTTGGCCTATACCCCACCCACGTTCTAGATTCACAGAAGGAAGAAGAGGAGGGGCAATTCCGATTGGGGTAACAAGAGCTCTACGATTGACTTTAATTCACTCCAAAGCTCCTTCTAGTGCACACAATTACTGGGAGGGGGATAGGTATAATTTTTTGAGTGCCCAGTGTAAGGCACTGTCCTGGGTTAACTGTGAGAATTCATTCATTCATTCATTCATTCATTCATTCATTCATTCTCAAACCACCCCACGGAGCTACATAGGATAGTATCCTCATTCCTACTTTACAGATATGGAAATAAAAAACTTAGATTCTAATGAGAGGCATGGCCAGAGGTTAAGTTCACATTTGGCCTCGTTGATCAACAGCTCTCCCATAATAGCCAACAGGCAGCCTCTGTAAAGGAATTCTGTCTTTTAATGGGGAAAAAGTGAGATATAACCTAACAGCTCTTGTGTATATGTTTTTTTTAGTTCTTGAAAAAAAGAAATTCCTATTGACATTTCTTTCTTTGATTTAGTAATTTTTAATATCTACTTCCTTGAAAAGCTTTTAAAGAGGGTTTTGCCAAAGTATATAAGCTTGTATGTTTTCTTAATGTTAATTTTTCATTATAAGTTTTCTCATCAAAAATTATTCAGATCCACCCTAGTCAGGTGTCCCAGGTAGTCAGAGCATTGTCCTGTACACCAAAAGGTGGGTGGGTTCAATTCCTGGTCAGGGCACATACCTAGGCTGTGGTTTTGGTCCCCAGTCAGAGCACGCAAGGAGGCAACCGATCAATATTTCTCTCTCACATCCATGTTTGTCTGTCTGTCTGTCTCCCTCTCTCTAAAATCAATAAACATATCCTCGGTGAGGATTATAAATAAATAAGTAAATAAGCAAGCAAGTAAGTAAGTAAATAATTTGGATCCTTTTAAAAATGTACCATAAGTAAACATAATGTCAGGAAAAATTAGAACATGTTAAAATACAAACTAATGAGTAAATAAATGAACACACTAACAAACTTGAGAAGACACCATCCACTGTCCCATCTGCTTAAATTACATAACTTTAGCAAGAACTGTGACTGGAAACCTCTGACCAGTAACAGCTCTACAATGGCTTTTGGGTGCTAAATTCCCAAAGTCTCACTGTGGCTTTACCACACACACTTAGCAAAAGAATATTATTCTGATAAAGCTCTCCTGGCTGGCCATGCTCACTTAAATGCCCCCAATAGCTACTGTGACAGCCAGGAGAATAAGAGATCACTTCTGTTCTCCAGCCAGACCATATTAAAAAGCCCCTGACCTCACCACTACCACAAAAAGTGTATCAGTTGTGTTAAAGCTGTTGTGTAATCAATCTGGATATTACATAGTAGAGGAAAAACATCAAGGGCTACATTATAGCTATAAAAGGTGCATGTGAAGCTATCTGGTCATGATTTTATCATCGAGTCATGACCTTCAGGACAACTCAAGCCACAATTAATACTTGAAAAGTCCTTGGTACATAGTGTGATATGCATTCTTATAAAATGGCTCTTATAATAATGTATGAATTCCTCAGTAAGTCCTTATCTACCACACTAGTCTCCTTAATTTTATTTTAAACATAGAATAGCATTTTTCTTTTAGCAATTATGAGAAACTCTGTCAATCAGCTCATTTATAATTGAGGCAAATCTCAGCCACCTGACTCCCACCATGCCAAAGAGGGTGTCTACAGGTTCTGAGTTCCTACTGGCTTACGTTCCAAACCGTGGCCTGCACTGCCTTCATGCTCGGGCTGTGTAACTCCAAGCTTCCTGCCTGTTCAACAGTCAGGAAGAGATTCAGCAGGGTCTTCATAATAAAGTCACTTTGCCTGGCAGAATGGCTTTGCCAAGCATCCTTGTTAGTATCTACTCTCCTCCGTGGCCGGAAACACTAACAAAGAATTAGAGTTCTCACACTTCTCCGAGTGCTACCTCACCTTCTGCTCATGATGGAAACAGCACAGCCAGAGCCGCTTCCTCTTTCACAGAAGTGGGGTGACAGGTGCCTCTGGGAGTCTGATGAAAGCTCTAAGCTCTCTTCTTAGAAAAGGCCAAAGAAGGAATGGGGAGGGGAGGGGAGGGGAGGGGAGGGGAAGGGGGGCAAACGCACACATGATGTGAGGGGTTCCCTGACCTCCAGGTAAAGAATCCCAGCTTTACAAGGCTAAGGGAGGAAGAATGGGACTGATGGCAGAGATGGGGTGAGAACACAGAAAGTAGAAGAGGAGGGAGGAAGAAAGGGACACAGAGAGTGACAGAGAGCCAAACCAAGTGACAGAACTCTGGAGGAAGTGCTTCAAAGAGAAGTGACTTTCTTCCCTTCTCTCCGAGCCTGGGAACCAGGGGTCTGGGTTCTGGTCCAGGTTCTGACTTCTATCTTGAGCAAGTACTTAGAATACAACTCCTTAATGTATACAATGTGAGGCATTAACTAGGTAACTTTAAAGCACTTTACACACATGAACTCATTTAATCTGACACAAATCCTTTGTGATAGATATTACACTTTTCCAGTGTTCACAGTTGACAAAATAATTATCTATAAGGAGCAAGCCAACAGAGAGGGATCAGAACTAGGAACATCTGGTCCAGAGCCCGTGCTCTTAATCACTACTGTGCGACTCCTGCCTTCAACCAAGCCACACACCATGGAGAACGGGTACAGCACACACACAAAGAAGAGGTTTGACACTTTGACAGTGAAATGAACAGAACAAGAAACATATACAAAAAGTGGACAGATTTTTTTTACAAAGAAGAAATGCTGTTTGGTGCTGTATATTTAATACACTGATTAAATATATTTATTTGTTGTGAAGATATTGTACAATTTAATATATCATAATATTAAAAATATCATACAGATGACGTTCTTGAGAGAATAAAATGATCTTCAACAAAGAATAGTTTATAAACGTGGATGTTTCCAATGATTATCACAGTGTACTTCTTTAGCATGGTTATTAGCATACTGCATATCAGCTACTTTATTACCAGGAAATACAGTAATTGAGCATACAAAATGATCACTGTCTGTCTCAAATAATTTGGGGAAGGCAATGAAGATTCTAACCATCACACTAATGATTAACTAGAAAAAATACACTTGATAAATACAATAAATTTGAGATTGCAGAATTACTTGTAATGTAATCAAACACCTTCTTAAAAATCTTCCCCCCAACCTCCAACACACACACACACAAAGTCAAAGTGACATTAGGATGTCTTAGGCATGTTTTAGCTCTTTATCAATGCAAGTGTATGAACTCCCCTACAGCCCTTGCAATTATCCGAGAGAGTCATTTGACGTAAAACATCTTACTCAGCACCTTAGCCACACCAATTTCCAACTCCATGCCCTCAACAATTACTCTTCTATCTGCAAAGTTCCCAGTCTACCTCGACCCTACTATTCTTGATTGCAACATGCAAGCCTTCCATTACTCAGCTCCCTATACCCTAAACTCCAAAACTACTCACAGCCTATTACCATTCCCAAATCCATTAAGCAAACTGGCTATGTCAGAATCACCTAGGACTGTGGGTCTTTTTGTATCTCAATATAAATTTCTGCTCTCCTAATGGCAGAGACTCAGGATTCTGAGGTGATTCTAGAAAGCAGCTAGATTTGAGAACCTCAGACTAACATTTAATTGTGAGTATTGGCTTTCTATGCTGTAAAATGAAGGACCTGGGCTGGACAAATAATCTCCAAGCTTCCCTCTAAACAGAGCTAAGAATCTGACTCCAGCTTCTGGGGCTGTTTTATGGATACTGGTTTCTCTCCAACCAGACTTCATGCTTCTCTGGAGCAGGGGCCATAGTACATAGGGGCCAAGCCAGCACTCCCCTTTGTGCAGAGTAGTAGCTTGATACTTATGCTCATGAGTTTCTATGACTACATCCTGCTGAACAAAGAGAATTGGTAAGGGGGCCATAGTCACTGCAGTGGCTGGGCTACTTAGCAAACCTTGTGCGGATGCTGAGTTACTACCTCTTGCTCCAAAAGAACCTCCTACACAGGTTTCAAGATATCAGCACCTGACTTGCTGTAGTTAGAAAACTGTAGAAATCACTCTTTCAAATACTAGGGTACCAAGAAAATACAGCTTCTGACTTTAACTTGTTAAAGAAACCACAGAAAGTGTTTATCAATAATACAGCTGGTTTGTGAAAATTATGAAGCATACTGCTGTACTGTCATAAGAATTTACACACCTAACAGAAAGTAATAGTGAGAAAAACAAGACGGTGGCTCTTTGTATTGTGAGGACAATGGGATAATCCAGGTAAAAGTTCAAGTCCAGGAAATATATTAAATGCATCTATTACCTTAAAGCATCTATTACCAAGCTCATTCTATTAAAAGGGGACTTTTCTCACTGGCATTTTAGAATCAGAGGTCCCACAGAAGAGGCAGATATGTGATGTCTGGCCAGGACAGTGGGGGGCTGGGGTTTATTTTGTCCATTTTATTGTACTTTGTTTGTTTTCACTTTGAATTTGAATGTAGTGAAGCAAGGTTACAGATCTTCCAACTGGCCGCAAGCCCCATCACATCCAACTGTGTTACTGCTTCAGACATTTACTTGGTCTTCTTGGCCCAGAAAGAAGGTATTTTAATTTATGACCCTTGTGTTAAGTAATTGTTTACATACTTATATAAACAAGTATATCTTACCATCATGTAATATTCACATACCATATTTTATTTGCTTCTTATAATCCTGTTTACTGATTAGGAAACTAATCTAAAAAAAAATTGAGTTACTTGCACAGGTCAAGACCTTAAATCTGAATGTGTCATATAATAAATAACATTATGTGGGAATTGTGAAATTTGATTATCACTTAAAGGTCAGCCATTCAGAATATGTGTAGAAATGAAGCTTCTATATTTCCATGGGAAAGTTCTGGGACAGACACGTTCCTTTATTTTTCTCTCTAGTGTTCATGAGCTTCTAATAGCAAAGAAAAACGTTTAGAAAAAAATCTGTTTTCAAAAGAAGCCATTCAACAAAGTACTAGCAAAATGAATCCAGCAGTGTACAAATGGATTTTATACACCATGACTCAGTGAGATAGATATTCAAGGAATGCAGGGTTGGTTCAACATACAAAAATCAATGTAATAAACCACACTCAGAATTAAGGATAAAATCCACGTGACCATCTTAGTAGATGCAGAAAAAGCCTTTGACAAAATCAAATACTCTTTCATGATAAAAGAGTATTCTCAACAAACTAGGAATAGAAAGGAACTTCATCAACCTGCTAAAACCTATGAAAATCCACAGATAACATCATACTTAATAGCAACTGACTAAAAGCTTTCCTCCTAAGATCAGGAACAAGCAAAGGATGCCCATCCACTCTT
>VMDR010016541.1:0-21053 GCA_007922815.1 Macrotus californicus
TGATCTAAAACACTGCCAAAGAATCTGCCTAGTTTAGCCCAAACAAAGCAATATATATTTACTTCTATTAAAGTTTATAGTGGGTCACAAATTAAATAACTGTTCTAAAGTTTAAATTAAATTAAATTTGGGCAAATATGAGGAAGTAGGTGCATGTTACTTTTGTCTACACAGAAAAATTAAAAAAATATTAAATAGCCAAAGAGGTGTTTTTGTTGTTCATGACATTAAACATATGTGTATTTAATGTAACAATGATATAAAGTGAAGTTTCTCTTATTACTATTAGAAATAAAATAGGGTATCCAATAGCACTCTGAACACATCCATTGGTAACTTTGGGGGAGGTGTGAATTAAACTGATATTGAGGAAACCCAAATATCTGTAAATTCATAGGGAGCAGCCAAAGACACAATAGTTAGTGGTCATAACATTTCAAACATGTATTATAATCAAGCTAATTATCTAAAGACAAATATTAAAATGTCAAATAAATACCCTAGTATTTTCTATCATGTGCTGTCATAAAGATTATACTAACAAAGAGAGACATCGATATGAGAGAGGAACATCAATTGGTGGCCTCCTAACACCCTGACCAGGGATTAAATCCGCAACCTAAGTATGTGTCTGGACTGGGACTGGAACCCACACACTTTGCATGTATGGAACGATGCTCCAACCAACTGAGCTACCTGGCCAGAGGAAGTGTTGTTATTTTTCATTTAGTCTAATTAGAGGTTTTGTTTATTTGTTTTTGCATCTAGATGTTTTGGCATTGTATTTTTAAAATGCTAGAAGACCTGATTAATTTTTTTAAAAAAGCAAAAAAGGAATTCATTCTGTCATTTCTACTGTCAGATTCATCAACATAATTGTCATAATTAGCTCAATTTATTTTATTTCAGTACAAATAAAATCAAAACTAAGTTGGATAAGAAGAATTACCTTCACAATATTTTTCATTTAAAAAAAGTCCTCCACCCCCACCATAAAACCCTCTGGTAAGGAAATAATAATGATTGCAAACTTCACTGACAATCAGAAGCAGTGTAGTATAATGGAAAGAGACCTGGGCCAAGAGGCAGAAAAATCTCGGTTCAAATATTGCCTAGCCTCCTGATCTTGGGAAAGTCATTTCTCAATTAAAGCCAGTTCCCTCATTTATGAATTAGGGTGGCAATTTCTGCCCTAATTACCTCAGTGGATTTTTGAAAGGGTTAAATGCAATAAAGTAAGTAAAAGCTGGCTTTGAAACTATACTAACATAGGCAAAAGAGCTGTTACCATTCCAATCATCATTTTTAGGACCTGGAGAAAAGAAATGGTGATTAACTTCCTCCTGTGACTATCGTTGCAGACAGCTCAGTCACAGGAGGAGCTGGAGGAAAGTGCTCACTGAAAGTACACGGTTCTACAGAGGGCTGGCTCTTCATTGGGCTGGTCCCTACAGTTACCAACATTGACCATAGCTACTAATCATTCCAGATGATAAGAGGAGAGTGATTAGCAGTTTCTCCCTGGTCTACGACAGACAAAGTGAGCCTCTGCATCACTATTTCTGATCCTAGTAATCACAATGCACCAGGGAAATTGAAAGGTCAGGAATTTCTGAGTGACTGTGTGCCCAGTGTTGATTACATATAAAGCAGTGTCAGTCCTAACGGATCATATATACCAGTTGGGGAGACAAGAGATGCATGTAAGAACAGGTACAGAAATAGGAATACAAGTGAGTACAGACAGGGTTATATCTTTATGAGGCAGTCTCTGTAGGGCTGGGGAGCCCTTGAAAAGGGCAATAGTAACTCAGATGATTTTAAGAATTTAGGGCTAACATAAATGTTTCCTGGGACTCATCACCTAAACTTATATAAAAATATGAAGTCAGAAGGCTGAGGTTTCAGACTGGCTAAATCATTCAATTGGCCAATACCTATGGGCTAAATCACTTGACATTTCTGTTCTTCAGTTTTCTTACTTAGAAAATGCTGTCCATAATGTACAAAATATGGCAACACAATTTGTTCTATCTCCCTCACAAAGCTGGTATGAAGCTCCAATGAGATAATGTAAATGAAACTAATTGGTTCTGTAATTGTAAACCATTGATACTATTATCTGGACCCCCCCCCCCCAAAAAAAATTAGGGCTGCAGGTTTGACTTCATAGTTGAAGAGGGTTACCCTTTAAATTTTATATTTACATACTTTATACATAATTGTAATCTTTCAATCACAAGATTGCTTTAACTTAGTACAAAGAAAGACTATGACTCATTTTCAACATCTATTTGAAGGTTTTATTCAGGTTTTTTTTGGCCATGTTGGATGGTAATTCTTTGACTTTCTGTCATCAGTACCCAGGTATGTGCCAACTGGCAACCTTTTGGTTCCTAGGCCAGCATTCAGTCCACTGAGCCACACCAGCCAGGGCTATATACAGATTTTTTTTAAACAATATTTTTAATTTAGTGTTTCAGCTTTGGTTCCACCACAAACCTGAGACAAGGGATTACATTCAGGAAATTTATCTTGGTAAGCAACTTCTGGGATTAGGATTTAGGGGACTGAGAATCAGGCAAAGCCATTCCAGTGGTGTGTTATTGAGTAGATGACTGCTGTGGCAACTGGGATGCAGTTTTATTGGGGACCCTGGAGAAACCATGTAGAGCAGTGATTTTCAACCTTTTTCATTTCATGGCACACAGAAGCTAATTACTAAAATTCTGCGGCACACCAAAATATACATTTTTTGCCAATCTGACAAAATTTAGGTATAATTTTGATTCTTTTAATAATGAATAGCTATCATTGCTTTGGATGTTGTCATTTTTTATTTGACAATCTAAGGGAAAAGAGGTAAGTGCCCCTGACTAAATAATCTGGTATGATATGTTTTAAAAATTCTTATGGCACACCAGTGTGACTTTTGTGGCACACTGGTTGAAAATCACTGATTTAGAGTATACCATAGACTTAAGTGTCTGAGTGTGAAATATTGATTCACTGGCTTCCATCTTCCAGCGGTCAAGGGATGCTCCACGGAGGGTTAATTCCTTGGCACTTTTGGGTTTACTGGTGTACCAACATACCTGGGGCAGAAAGGAAGACACACAAGGTAGAGTTGAGGTAAAGCTGTCAGGCTATACCCGTGAACAGCGAGTTGCCACAGCAACTGTTGCGCAAAAGGCAAGCCAAGCGACTGTGAGACAAAAACCTAAAAGATGTCACATCATGAGGGAAAACTAAGTTACAGAATAATGCATACAGTAAGATATCATTTGTGCAAACAACAAAAGCACCTAAATAATAGCATCCATATTTTTAGGAGATAAAAAAGATAATCCCTAAAGGTCCTTTGAAGGCCCTTCTTAATAATGCTTTCTTTAAAAATATGAGTTAGTTTTTTATATTCTAGCCAAAGTTTAGCCCTTTTCCAAATACATACTTGCAGCCTGTCTTTCTTCCTTATTGCTGATGACAAAGGCTAAGACTTAGTACTGCACTAGAATTTAGAAGACTGAGTTATGGGATCTTGGGCCAGCCATCTGGAGCCTTACATAATATAAGGTTTGTCCAGAAGGTATCCAGCCATGTAATATGAAAAAGAGACATCTGTTGAAGAAGACACAAGAAACATTGTACACAGGACAATGACATCTGAGTCCCCTTCAAAGTAGGCACCTTACAACCTCACACATTTCTCCCATTCACCATCAGTTGCCCCATTGTATTTTCCTGAATCTCATTCATAGTCTAAAATTTCTTCCCTTTTGAAGGTGATTTTAGTTTTGGGAAAGGCAGAATTCACACAATGACAAATCTGGGCTGTAGAGAGGCTGAGTCACCTGGGTGATTTGAGGTTTCACCAGAAAACTCTGCACGAGATGTGATGCATGAGCGGGGACATGGTTGTCAGGAAGCTGCCAAACACCACTTGCCCATAGCTGCCGCCTTCTGAATCACCCGAATAATTTCCGTGGAGCAATGTTCAAGCTTAACGCAAAATTTGGTACAGATGTGTTGCTCTACTCACTCAGTCATTTTGAATGCAACAGCCACACAGTACACATGCTTGCTCAATGGCCTCTACCGCCCCCACTGACTAGTACAGTGAAGTCGTCATTGTTCACACATGCACATTCCAGTCCTCTCTCTTTGGCTGCCAGGTTACATCAATGCACAAACCGTTCTCGTTATATTAACAATGGCTGGACTTTTTCCAGACGGACTTCATTATATACTCTTTTGTAAAATATGAGAGCAGCCCATTTGGATGAGCTCTCAGATCTCGTCCAGCTCTAATGGACTGTGATCTTAGTACGTCACTAAGATGATTTGGTTCATTCACCTGCAGGATCCTTGCACTGCATGTGACACACTTAGTAATACAATCCAACAAGTCTCACACTACAGCTTTACTATTTGTATGCTCTAGAAATCAGTTTGGAAAATACAATTCCCTTGTGTTTTAAAAAGAACACTTATATAAGAACTCTTTTTAAAAACCTATTTCAAGCTTGTGATCATTCTGAAAAGGCACCAGCATAATTCGATCCAGGTTTGAGAATGTTACTACTGGGCACCAGCATTAAACACACTCATTGTAGCAGAAAGAAGATGGACAGGTAGACAGACACACCTACACTATACACACACACACCACTAAGTGTTGCTCTACTGAGGCATAACTGATCTACAGTAAACTATACTTGAATAAACTATATTTTGAAGAGTATAATTTTATAAGTTTTGAACTAATTATACAAATATCCATGAAACCACTAAGTAGTTTTCAAAATATTTTAATAATTCCTATTATTGAGAGTTTAATAAGTAGTGGTATTATGCAAAGTGCTTTACATGCATTACGCTACTTAATACTCACAATAACTCTGCCAGATAGGTTTTATTACTATTAATCCCCATTATAAAGATGAGGATACTTGGCCTTACACAGATTAAGAAGCTTGCCTAGCCCTGACTGGTGCTGCTCAGGTCATTATCCTGCAAAGCAAAAGGTCACCGGTTTGATTCCCAGTCAGGACACATGCCTGGGTTGCAGTTTTGGTTCCTGGATGGGGCACATACAAGAGGCAATCGATTGCTCTTTCTCTCCCTCTTTTTCTCCCTCCCTTCCCCTCACTGTAAAAAATAAATAAAACCTTTAAAAAGGAGAAGCAGCAGCAGCAGCTTGCCTAAGGTCACACAGATACTGAGTAGTTAGCCAAAATTCAAACTCTGGCAGTTTCAGTTTTGAGTCATTTAAAAAGCGTTCAATCAAACAGCTACTAAGGTCCTACTATATGTTGTCCTATGGTCTGATAAACAAGAATTACTTTCTTTAGATTAATTAAAACAGCTACGCAGTTTGTTAGGAACTACATATTAATTGCTATCATACATGACAATCCTGCCAATTAAAGATAATCATGATTGCATCGATCATAAAACAGCCTTAGAGAGGTAGATTAATATGGCTAAGCTCACTCAGCTACTAAGTGGTGAACCAGATTTGACACCAAACGCTATGCAGTGTTCAACTACATCAAATGTCTGACTGGCACAAAGTCTCTGATGAGTAAAAGGAGCCCTTAAGATGACTGCTAGACCACCTTTTTAAAATTTTCATATGCTCACTGTTCAGCTAGACAGATTATTAAGGTCATTTTAAGACAAACTGAGTCATGAGGCTGAAGTTTCATTTACTGCCAACTGGAGTGCAAATCAAAAAAGCCTATTTATTCACAATCCAAATTTTTTTTAAATCACATATGTGCTAGAAAAATCACAGAGCTTTAATTTGTGGCAGGTTGAAGCAAGCTTATTAAGAATGTTAGTTACCAAGTGCATATCCACTTGTCTGGACTAGCCCATTGCCACATTCTTGTAGCAGGGTTAAAGAGCAGTTTAGTCCCCTCATAAAAAAAGGACACTGTTAAAAAGGAAGTGACTAATAATCTGGAACCAATAAAATATTATAAGAGATGTGCAGGTCAAGATCAATTATCTACAAAACTCTGGTGTAAATAGCTTAAAAACCATGTCCTCTGCCTGGCCTTGCTATGTCTTAGTCCTCAATTGATTTGGCACCTCCAATAAGGTTTAATGAAATAAACACCAACAGCAACAAATTCTGAGGCTTTCTGCTGTGTACATAAATATCAATGCCATCATACAAGCAAGCAGAGTTCAATGAAATAAGAAGCTTGCTATAGACGGTTTCAGTGCAGACTCATAAGATATTAGAGTTGGGTGGGGCCGCAGAATTCTTCAATTGCTGGTATCCTGATCAGGAGACCCCATATCTTGAAGCCTTAGCCAAGTTAAGTACTGTTGCCCTGATCCATTCCAAGCTGGTAAATGAGAATCTCCAGAAAGTTTTCAGCATCTTAAACTTCTTCTATCAGTAGCCCTATCATCCTCAACAGATTCCAAATGAAAGGCAGTTTCTCCTCACAGTACCTAGAACCCGAGATGTACAGAGGTAAAGTTGTTTGCCCCAAGTCACACAGCTGCTGATAGCACAAGCATGTTCTCTTAACTCCTAACCTAGGTCTTTCTAATAAATAACCTTCACTATGTTCTTCAATGACATAGTTTGTTGCAAAATACTAATTACTCTCTTTGTTTAATTATCTTAAATTTATAAAATACAATTTTAGAAAAATATATAAAAATAATTTAAAATGCCCCTGACTTGTTTTTGTACTTTCTTTTAATCTGCTGGGATTCTTGAAAACAAGGAGAAATCACCTGATGCTACTTTTCCACATTCTAATTGCCTACCTTCACGCTTCCTTGCAGTGGTCCAACATTATCTTGAGCTCCTTCTATCAAAAAGAGGTTGCTCAACACTAAAGATTGTTTTTTTTTTTTTATCTTCCATTGCATCCCAGCCTCTAAGCCAGACTACACCACAGGGAGATAAAGAGTTGCCCACTGTAACATAATTAGCAAAATTTCTAAACAGATGTTCTTTTAGAAACTAAATATATAGAAAATAACAACATTCTTGGATTTTATTACAGACAAGCTCCTGGAGTACTTCAGAATACTAGAGTACTTCTGAAGAGCATTACGTTACATAAGAAATATAGTTCTATTAGACGAGGCTAACGCTGCCTAATGGTATAGTTTCTCCTACACCCGTTTAGTGAGAATGGTCAAGGCAACTTTAAATCAAAGAAGCCATTTTCAGTTGAATCAAGAGTTGTTTTAAAGTCAAGTATTTTGCACACAGGCCAAATATCTATGCTGTGAATAAAAAATGGCACTTGTTTCTCAGTTCCTGTCTACTGTTTTGTCATTTAATTGTTTATGAGCACCTCCTGGTGGAAGGCAGAAGAAAGAAAACATGAAATACATTCCTTCTAACCCACAAGGCTGGTGAGGGGGAAAAAGTAAATTGAAACATGTGTAGATTTCTCTTGACCTTGCCTTTCTATTACTTCATAATTTAGAGCTAGTTACAGAATAAGTAATATTAACCATATAGTTACTCAGAATTTACAGCTAATCATTCAATAAACATATATTAAGTTCCCATTATATGCCAGGCACTTGGATCCTGGCTTTGATTTTTAATGTCATTTCCCAGAGAAACTGCTTGACCTCATAAGACCTCAGTTTCCTCATCTGAGAAACAAGAATTATATCTTTGCTGACATCATTAAAGACATGAAGTGGAAAAGTGCCTAGCACAGTGAACTTAATTAATTTTGAAATAGACAAAAAACCACAGCGCACAACACTTCACTTCTGGCTCTTTGCCAGAAAGAAGGATTTTGCTATAGGTGTTTTCAGAGACAATCCTCAATTATTTCTGTCTTTAAGAATTTAAGCCTAAAAGACAGGATTGCTATCAGTTACATGTTTCACAACACCTTAGGTTAACCACATTTAACCTAATCGGAAGGTAATTCTGAAACATAAAGAGAACATCCAAATGTATTATTTACTATGTTCCACATCAAAGATATCCAGATGTTGACCAATATGTAGTAAAATATTTTCTTCCTAGGTGAACCAAATATGCTTATTTAGGAGTTTCTTATCTCTTCTCAAGAGCTTGTGTGACATTCTTCTAAGAGTCACCCAGTGGACAGTATAATGTTTAGATATATGTTGGCTCTGCTTTTAATAGCCTGTCTCTGACATTTACTATCCGCTTATAACTGAAATTTTTAAAAGGATATGTTACCAGTGATGTCCAAAAGTGAAACTTGCTACAAATTTCCCACTTAATTCCTATCAGATGAACGATTGAGAAACTGAGAAAAACAGGTTATTGGGGGGCAGAGGAAAGGGGTGTTCCTATCTGATGCAGTGGGGTTTGGGAAACCAGCTAAGCCTACCGAGAACTTTCAGCTTAAATACATTATCCAGCCTGTAAACTTACTTCTCTTATGTCACCACTATTAAAGCAAAAAAAAAAATTTATTGTTCTTCTATGTCTTCAGGCTACATGGTACCATTTTACGACTTTCTCCCATCAGTGCTGCCTCTGATATGACTCCATGTGTGTAAAAATACTGCTGGCCTAATACAAAAACACTGTGCTTAAAGAAAAAAAGGACCTGGGTTAAAATCCTAAATCTGCCTCTTATTCACTGTGTGACCTTGGTCAACTCTCTTCTCTCTGTTTTATCACCTGTAAAATTGAAAATAAAAAAATGGACTAGATGATTTCCAAGTTCTTTTCTCTCACTCTGGACAAATTTTTCAAGGCCATAACCTGGCCCACCTTCCCAGCTATTCCCCCACTACTTTTTAATGCTGTTTTCAGGTTTGCTTGCTCATTGATCCAAAATATGGCTTGTCCTTGTCTACTCTTAGGCTTTTGTTCATGCCATCACTCTTGCCTGGTTTCCCTCCCCATTTCTTCCTACTTGTCTACTTCATAGGCAAGTTCAGATGCTATGAGAAAAGTGTAAAAGCATTTCTTCAAAACAGCTCAATCTCTTCCTGAAAGCCTTCTATAACCTCCCCAACCTCAAAATGTTTTGTTCTCTAAAATTCCCAGTGTCTTTTGGTAGTCAACCATAACTAGTGACACTTGTACAAATCTTCCAGAAATAAGCATCGTTTAGTCAGCTAGTTCTTGAGAGGAGAACCGGAATTCCACATGGGAGTTGAGTAGGAGTAAGCAGTGGGGATTTCAAAGACAGAGGTCTTAGGTGGGTAGACCAAGGTCTGGCTTAAAAGGGAATAAAGCCTGACCCAGGAACTGGATCCAACTGAGGGGAAAGCCAAATATCTAGGGATCAAAACTGTCATCCTACATTTGTGGAAGTCTGCCCTGTTTATCACATCTCTGTCTCTGAGGAAGAGGTAGTCCCAAGAAAGGCAGTGATGCTGCTTCAATGGGTACAGTGGATCAGGGGACCTGCTATTTTAGAAGGGGGAGAGGGAGTGTCCCACTGAATAAGGACAGAATCTCAAATTGCAACTCCCAGTCTCCCAAATCATTTGTACCTGTAACAAGGAAGTTCCTGGAAAAACATCTGTCACTGTAAGGCAATTTCTTTGATAATCAGGTGTCACTATGCTTCCCTGGAGAAGTATAAAAGCAGAGCAATTATGAACTTGGACTCCAAAGCTACACTGCCAGTGTTTGAAATCCTGGCTCTGCCAGCTAATAACTGTAGGACTTTGGAAAACTTTCCTATCTTCTCAGTGCCTTAATTCCCTCCTCTGTAAAGTTTCTAAGTAATAAAATTGTTATGAGGTTAAGAAGTGCATATATATAAATATATACTTTAATATATACATTTAGCTACATAATTATAGACATATCAAGCACATATACTTAGTGGTAGAAAATTAGTTATATAATTCTGGGGGAACGCAGAGATAGTGCTGAATTTGTTTTCAGTAGAGTACAAAATACTATTACTCACTCATTTAACTAATAGTTACCGAGCTTCTACAACGTGCCAAGAACTCAGGTGAGTGCTAGGGATATAGTCACCGGTGAGTGGTTTCTGCTTTGATGAAGTTAATAGTTTTCCAAACTGGAAGTTTGTGATACTATGTACGCCATTTTACTGTTTTATTCTGGTACACCTAATCCCTGTCATACCTTTAGCAAGAATGTATCCAGTACAGTTTGCCACAGTCCCATTCCACAGAAAGAAAACTCAGTGTCTTATTTTCACCCCACATCACAGAGCTAATAAATACAGCACAGTTAGGACTAACATACGTTGACTCCTAGTTTGTGTTTGCTTTTTATAAATGACATCACCTCCATTTTAAATGTGAACCAACCTGACTAGCTGGTTAAGTCTCTGATTTATTGGATATAGAAACATAGTAAAGTTGAATTATAAAAAAACTTTAAAAAATCTCTAGATGTCATTAGATTACCTGAAAACGTAACTCTATGTTAAGGCATAAATATGTGATGAAAGAAATAAAAAGAGTCATTTATGTTGCAAAACCTCACCAGTTTTTTTGCCCAGTTAGCTTCTATAGCTTGGAAATTTGTTAGGAAAAAAAATCATACTTTTTCTTTTCTGTAATTCAAGTCAGGCAAACATAGTCATTATGTCATTTGAATTACTTTGTAAGTATATTAAATAAAAATACTGCTTTCAATGAAAACAAAAATGATGGCGCTTGGAGAATAGACTGATAAAGATTCACCAAATCTTCCCTGGGTCCTTCCAGTCCACTCAAGAAGTACCCCTCGTGTGCTTTTCTCTCTCTCCAAGAAGTATATGCAGCAGGGGCGACATGATGACGTGTGGTTCATTCATCTCATCACCATATGTTATCCTGTTTCAGACGGGCCAGGCCAATACACTGAACACCTCTCAAAGTAACTGAAAACCAAACTTTGAAGCATTTTCTAACTGTGAATGTAGCCTTCCCCAGAAGATAATATGATTTTCTATACACTACTTGAGATTTCATACCATAATGGCTTACCAAAATCAGAAGCATGAGGAAAATAAATCTTCTGTTACCAAAACTACTTAAATACCCAAAAGAAATCCTGTGTTAAAATAAGAACAAACGCATGTCTTCCAACAATTTATATTTAATAATTGTTATTGTTTAATTAGGCCCCGTGAAAATATCTCTTGGAAGGTACTTAGCAGTTTATGCTAAATGGGTGAAGAATCTATCTTGGGTGCAGTGTGTTCAGGTTATTAAAGCGCCAGTGCTTATTTTATCTCCCCACAAAGTGTTGCTGAGATAATTACTGCTGACAGCTTTATTCAAGGTTCATTTCACTTTTTCTGCTATTTTTCTCTGGTTAGAAGTTCAACAGAGTCCATGGGAAGCCACACCCCTCACACCTGTTAGGCTTCTTCATGTTACGGAGGGCCAGTATGGACATGTCACTTCAAATTAGCATTGTACCAGGGCACTAACTGTGACAATTACTTATCACAGGTTTAACTTAAAAAAAAAAGTTTCTAATTCGACCACAAAAACAGTGTCACAGAATGTAATTCAAACCTGTAAAAGCAGGTTGCATAAAAAAATATTCAGAGAGCCACAGAAAAGGTTCCCAGGTTTGAGCTTTGTCCTGTATCTGAATTATGCAGGAATGCTCTGCAACTGAACATTTACTTTAAAACAAAATCAAACCAAATGTAAACAAGGAAGAGTCAGTAATTATACTCTACCAGGAAGCAATGGTGATGAGTGGGCCTTTCTGTTTTCTTCATGGTTCTCTCCAAAGCTTGGATATTTTATTCATTTTAATTCTTTTGTGTCATGCGATTAATTCCATAATGAAATTTCCAGCTAAGCAAAGCAGATACTTCTAGCTTTACCAAAGGAAAGACAGTTTTGTAACTAGATAGAAAAGAAGCATTCTCTCCTAATATTTGTTTTTATTGGGCTTGCAAACCAGATGATTATCATTAGAGAAAGCAGACAACACAAAAAGAAAAAAAAGGAAAAAGGAAAACCTCACACTCTCAAACGTGTTTGAGGCTACTTATTATAAACCTCTCTGTTTCAAGTGCAAAATAATCTCAGAATTATGCCGCCTCTGAAAGATCTGGGATGGTTGGGGTGGTTAATACAGACTGCTGTGAGGCTAATTGTGAATGTTGAGTTAATTGCTCTCTCCAGCTAGGGAACTTTATAAAAATAAATAAAATGGTCTTTTAAACTATTTTTAGTTCAATTTGGACCAAAGGAAACATCACCAAATGATGGTGGCTAAGCTCTGGAAACTTCCCTGTTTGCTGCTGTTATTTAGAAGACAATTTGTAAAGTCTAGGATAAGCATGTCCACTTCATAATCAGTGCTAATGTATACTAACAAAACAACAGTGAGTGGGTCTGTATTTCCCACAACATGCACAATCTGATTCACAAATGCCAAGGTCCATTACCTGGTCCGAGTTAAAAGGAATTCAATGTTCTTTCACACCACATACACATGCACACACACAGCAACCTGACTGGCAGACGCAAGCCAAAGATTGCAAAGACTAACTCTGAAACAGAATCTAGAAGTTTTAAATGCTTATGAAAAGCAAAGGACAAAATAATTGTGCTGAGCAGGAATTCAGCAAAAGAAACTGCTTGCTTGCAGGAAATCATATCCACTGGTGAATCCATTGTAATTTTGGCATGGCAAAAATTTCAGTACCTTAACAGTTCCATACATGAATGGTGCAATAGAAATGCAGAATTTTTCTCAAGCCAAAATACAGAAGGGGTATTTTAGGCAAAAAACAACAACAACAAAAAACCAAAATAGTCCTCAAGATATATATTTTTTCATTTTTCTAACATTTAGAAAGTCATTATTAACTAAAGCATATAAATTCAACACAGGAAATACTGTTCATATGGATCTAGGATCTTATCAAAATAAGCCCTTTGCCTCCTTCTATAATCAAAACATATTCACAGAAAATCAAGACAAAATCTTCGGTCAGAAAGGTGCTTTTTACCTCAAGCTGGCTCCTCAATTTAAGTTTGATAAAGAGGTTCTGCTAGTGGAAAAACATCATTATTTTAGAAAGCTATCATATTAATCAGTGGTGACTTCAGCTCATCATAACCACAGAACCTTCAAATATACAATGATACATCTCAAGCCTGCTTTGTATGCATACAGAGTACCAACCAGCCATTTGGCACATGTCTAGTCAATAGTGGGATGCCATTTACCCCACAACACTGTGGAACTCTTTGGAGAGCAAACATAGTCGCTCTGGATATTTTTCCAGCGGCGTCTAATTCCTTGGCAAAACTCAAGCAGTTATGCTAACAGCTTTAGTCTCAATACATGGACATAGGGTTGCTGGGCATCTTGTCGTGACTTTTTGGTCCTGGGGAAAACAGAGTCTGAATTAACTATACCAATTTAGGCACAGCAGTTTAAATGGGTGTAATCTAGAAATGAGGAAAAATAATTCCATCTTGTTGGTTAATCCATGCCAGACCCATCCTAGCCAAGTGTTTTTTCTCCTTCTACTCAACTCCCATACCCTTATTTTGAACCTCTAGTTTCCTTTAAATCTGCCTGTGTCTGCATTTAGGTATTAGACCCTAAGGTCCTTGAGGACACAGACTGGATTTTATATTCTCATTTTTAGCTCTCATAGGGCTACCTACTAAAGGTTGCTTTGTTAGGCCAGCCACATAATAAATGTCTATTGTTTGAATTTAAACTGGTACTTTCCTTGCCATGATAAAATATAAAAGATACTAGTAATCTTCTAGAGAAATAAAAATCTACCTAGAAAAAAACCCTGGAAACCACTCCAAAATGAAATAAGAAGTACTAACAACCATCATTAGAGCACTGTCTGACTGACCTCCGGGTCTGAGTGAAAAGTAGAAGGCTCAAAAAAATCCTGACATAAAGCTAGGTTAAGTTGTACCTGCTGGACACTGATGGCTTGAAACCAGCAGTTAAAATATGCAAAATATAGATCATTCAAATTCAACATCAACATAATTTGAATTTACATATTTTCATTTTTGATAATGGCACACTAGTTTCATTTCATATTTAATATTTGTATACAATTACCTGTGCATGCTAATGTATTTCATCTCTGTGGACATCATGGGAATTAGAGAAATTCAAATATCATTTCAACTTTATAAGATATGGCTCTCAAATTTATGAGGATGCAAATATAGCTAATAAAAACGTAGAGTGGTATAGAAACAATCCAGTACAGTATACTATACATAAAAATACTCTAACACATTTTAAATAATGTCTCACATAAGGATAATTACATACCACCATTATTTTACTATTACATTTTTTAGGATTCGCACCCAGGTAAAATAAGAACTAGTAAGTGATCCCTCTATACTATTAGGTTGACCAACAAGTCTCTATGTTTTTTTCCTCAAAATAAAAGACATGTTTTTCATTTTCAGTAATAACTTTATTGATTTTGATATTTTGAGTATGTTGTTATTCTCCCACTATTGGCTACCAGTGGGTAGAGGCCAGGGGTGCTGCTAAACACCTTCCAATGCATAAGACAGCCTCACAGCAAAGAATTATTTAGCCAAAATGTCAATAGTACCAAGAAACTTTGCAAACCATTTTTGACACATTTGATCAGTCACAGCACCTTCTCCACACACTGCACAAATCTGTTTTTGCATTTTAGTTGCACTTTTACCTTTCTTGAACTAATAAGGCATAATAACCAAAAAATGTTACATATCTTCTTCTATCTCCAATATTAAAATGGCTACACAAAAATTCACCAACTTTGATAAGTTTTTTATTAAAGGCATGCTGATATGACAGCTGTCACAATACAACCTAACAAAATTGCTTTGAATGAAGTTAAAGACAACTAAGGACTACTAGCGCCATCATACGGAGAAAACTAAATGAACTTTGGCCAACCCAATACATGCATATGTGTTTACTTCCTGGTTCTTGTATGTACACGTACATACTCCCCAAAATATCTTTTTTGTATTAAAAATGGGAAAATTCTCAAATCCAATAATCTTTAAAAATGTTTGACACATGATAAAATAATCCATTCCTGACTCGAGCACATCTCCTGTGGGCAGATTCATACCTGTAGCACTTAGCAACGCCCAAACATTAGTGTACAATGAGAGCACTGCGATGTTAACTCTCTGAAACAGGCAGAAACCATGTTTTTGTTAATAATAAATCTTATTTTGCAAAAAACTAATAACCTGTAACTTTAAGATGAAAAATTCATTTAAAAGTACTACAGTTAAAAAAACAGAACATTTAATGTGAATATAACAAAACTAAAAAGTGAAATAAATTTTCAAAGTCTGGGAATAAATCATTTTATACAACATTATTGTGATCAACATATAGTAATAATGCTAAAAATATTCCTTCAAAAACAAACAAAAAATCTTGGGAAATCTGTCAGCAAAAATGAGTGCAAGAAATAAGGAAAGCTTTATTCTTTTAAGGACACTAGTAAGATTTTCATTCGGGAATTATATGTTATTTGAAATTACTTATTTTTATTTGATCCATTTCATTTGCTAAAGACTTATAGTTATATAGAATTAGAGAATTTTTGAGTTGGAGGAAACCTTGAAATGGTGGGATATAGAAAATGGTAGAATAAAAGGCAGAGGATTCCATTATTTATTGAGAATCTACTATGCACCAGACAGTTTAAATTCACCTCCCTCCCCATTAATACAAGGGCTCTATGAGGTAGGTATTATTACTGCTGTTTCAGGAAAGCCCTGAGAAACTATTTGTTCCTGGTAGAGTTGAAATTTAATTCTAATTCAAATTATTCTGATTCCAGTATCTGTATCTATTTACCCATATGAAAGAAATTTTTATTTAGATAGGCAATCCATAGTCATTAACTCATTTATTTAATCCTAAAGCTGTTAACATTCCCATGACAGATGAGGAAACATGGTCTTGGCAAAATTAATACATCTGTCTAAAGCTACTTTAAGGTGTTCCATTACATGGCCTTATTTTCTAATATAACTCATATTTTCTAATATAACTCATTTGTCTGCTAAGAAAACCAAAGTCCAGCAGCCTTATATGACTTACCCAGGGTCAAACAGGTGACAAAGTGCAGAGGGAAGACTATGAGCTGGGCCTATAGGCTTCAATGTACCACACTTTCTTTATTGTTTATGCTATCATGGTTGTTCTTGCCTTCCCCCCCACTTTCCCACGTCCACCCAGCCCCATGCTCTTGCCTCCCTCAGTCAATCCCCATCTGTCCTAATGTACCACACTCTTTCTCCCCAGGCTGGCATTCAATATACTCACATATTTCACCACTGCTTAGCCCAAGAGCTTCCTAAATGATGTCGTATGAACTCTTTCCCTGCTAAATGATATTCAATCCTGACAGAATCAAGTTACCCAAACTTCACCTTTTCCAATTTCCTAACACTAAAACCTTTACTCAGGTATGGCCTGGTTGGGGGGCGGTGTGTGTGTGGGGGGGTGAATACCATGCTCTGGCCCGTCTTGGGTGAAGTCTGTTGGGAGAGGAGGATAATGAAAGCATCCTCTTGCCTTACTAACTCAGGAGGCACTGACCAAGGTTGGTTCCTTGGGGCTTAAGAACCAGCAGGCTGCCATTTTAGACATATATAGGCAGCTAAGGGGCAAATGGTAGTGATCTATGCTCTATTAGAGTGCGATGTCCTTGGGGATCCTGTGAGGAAAGGAAATTCTGGCTCCCCTGAGGAACTTTTCACAGCATAGCTCTGTGTATCCGGGTACAGTGGTGGAACTGGTTACTCCATACTGTACCCTAGTCTCCACACCCTGGGCTCATTAATATCATCTTCTCCTACACCCTGCTACTCTCACCATCTCCCAACTATACTGAACCTTATCTGCACCAAGTTTCACCTCCTCGGAGCCTCAGGTTTCATCAATTAGCTTAACAGATGCATCAAGCTTGAATCAGCCCATACCAAGAAGTAAGCAGCACTTGAAGACTTTGCTAATTGATATCTGCTCATTTTAACTGCGGCACTTGAGGGACAATGTTCCACTTTGACCGCAATTTAGAAATTTTCAGAAAATTTGGCCCAGGTTAAAAATTTTCTCACAGATCAAAGCACAAATGGCATTGTGCTGGAGCAGCTAACCACATGGCATTTCTCGTTGGCTACTCCAGCACATGGGAGGCATTCTGGCAGACAAGTCAGAAGAAAGGGTTCTGGTTCAGACTCCACAACTTTCTAACTCTCTGGTGTCTTGCCAAAGTCATTTACCTCTCTGAACCTTATTTTCTTTATTTGTAAGAGAAAATAGTAACTCTTCTTCCTGGTTAAAAAAATTATGGAAAAGAATAAGTTAGTCCATGTGAAATGACTTTAAAAATGAGTATCAGGGAATGGTTTTATTACTTCAACATTTACTAGGCTCATCCTATATACTGCATAACACCAGCATTACCATATCTTCAACTTTTCATATGTATTCACCTTGGTTGCCTTATAAGGCCTCAAAGCAAAACTCAAGTGCCAGACAGTAAGCAGATGTGCAATAAGAACATCTGACTGCTGAGCTAATCTTGATGACACAATAAGAAGCCTGACTAGCCAGTCAAATGCTCTGTAACTCCTCTCTCTATAGCACCAGAACCCTGCAGCTAACCTCACTCTAAACAACAACAGAAGGAATTCACTATACAACATGCATTTGACCCCACACAGCTTTTCACACTTTGAAGTCTGACCATTCCACACTTTTCCTGGTCAGCGTTCTCCTCTAATCAGCCTGTTGATAAATATCAACTACCTGCTATGTGCCCATGGATAGAGAGATAACCCTGCCTTTGAGGGGTTCACAAACAAGTAGTGAAAAGTATTTGTACCTAAAAAGTGTAAATAACTAATTTCACCAATGTGGATAATCTCCTAATAAATGCTCTAGGAGAAAATGTCTAACTGGAGTCTTTGAGGGAAAATGTCAAAAAAGGAGTGCCAGCTGATCTTAAAAATGATTTGATTAATGAGCAGACCAGCAGACCAAACAATGTTGGATGACTGTAAGAATTAGAAACTGAAGCTCAGAAAGGTTTATTCATCCAACCAATATTTATTAAGCACCCACTCTCAGAGGGCATTAGATAATGCAACGGTAAACAAAATAGACATCTGTCCTTGTGGATTTACAGTTTAAAGTGGGAAATAATCACTTACATTAAATATAAAGCCACAGCTAAGGTAAATGCAATGGAAGAATGGCTTCCCTGAAGAAATGGTTGAGTTGGAAGGAGGAATAAGAAATATAGAGAAGAGATTGGGGGAAGCATGACTGTCCCAGGTAGAGAGAACAGCATTTGCAAAGGCACGATGATAGTACTTTACAAGAAGTGACAGAAGACCAGTATAGCTAGAGAACAAGAGGCAGTATGAAATAAGACAACACTAAAGAAGTAAGCAGAAATCACATTACATAGGGCCTGGGAAGTTACATTAAGGATTTTGGTCTTCATTTGGGAAGATTTAATTAGGGAGATTAGTTGAGTGGATATACACCTTTCTAAAAAAGGATTATCCTGATGTGGTATGAAGAGTGTACTGAAGGGAAATAAGAGTGGATATGGGAGCATAAGTTGCTGGCTTTTGCAATAATCCAGATTTAAGAAATTAGTAGCTTATATTAGGGTGGTGGCAGTGAAAATGGATAGAAATGAATGAATAGGGGATACGGAGCTTAAACTGACAGGAATTGATAATTTGACAGGTCAGCAACAGAGTGGGGTATCAAGAATAACTTCTCTTTGGCTTGTAGAAGTGGGTGATGGTAATGCCACTCATGGAATTAGGGAACTTTAGAAGGGGACCAGGTAAGGCCATGGAAGACCATGAATGCAATTTTGGGTGTTAAATTTACAGTCCTTTGGGACCTCTAAGTGGTGATGATAAGAAGGCTCTTCTGGAGCTGGCAAGGGAAGACTATGCTAGAAATATAAATTTGTTAATCACTGTCACATCAGTGATAATTTAAGCTATAGGTGTGATGAGACAAAAATGAATACATAGAGCCTTAAGGAGATCCAATATTTAGTGACTGAGTAGAGAAGGATGACCTTCCAAAGGAGACAGAAAAGAAAGGAGCGCCACACAGGCAGTGGAAAAACAAGGAGAATGCGGTTATCATGGGAGCCAAGAAAAGATAATTTCAAGATTGACTTTTCAATAAGGTCAAATGCTGCTGAGAAGTATTTAAAATATATCAGTGGTGCTAAGCACCCAAATACTTGCCCCAGCAATAGTAGAATAGATGAATAATGTGAAATATCCATTTAATAGAATATTACAAAGCAATGAAAATGAGCTATTACTATATATAAGAATATGAATCTCATAAACATAATGCTGAAAAAGGAAGAAAGGGAGCAAGAAAGGAGAAAGCTATATAAATAGTACACACTGCATGATTCCATTTATATACGTTTAAAACCAGGCAAAACTAATCTACAGTCTTATCTCTTGGATAAAGTACACAGGAGAGGGGCTTTTGGGATGCTGGAAATGTTTGTTTCTTAATGTGGATGCTGATTACAAGGTATTTATGATTTCACCAAACTATATATTTGTGTATACTTTTTTGAATGAATGTATTTCAATAAATTGTTTTAAAAATGCTGCTAAGAAGTACAAGGATGAATGAAAGGCCTGCTTGGTTTTGCAACATGGCAGTCACTGGTACCCGAACAGAAGTTACCCTGGTTGGACTGAACGTCAGAGTGGTTGAATTAAGGAACTAGTGGAAGACAAAATATGGAGATGTTAACTACAAGTAACTATTTTTGAATTTTGGCTGCAAAGAGGAGAGAAAGTAGTAGCTAAAGTAAAGGAGAATTTTTTTGTCTGTTTTTAATGGTATGTATATATGTTTTTCTTTTAAGATGAAAGGCTTTTCATTTTTAAATGCATATAGAATATCTAGTACAATGAGATTAATAAAAATACCAAAGAAGAAATTATTGAAAATGCATAGTTCTAAGAATACAGAGGGCATGGGGTACAGAGCACAGTTAAAGGGATGATCTTACTCAGCTTAGACTAGAAACAAGGTTTTCTGACAGCCCCCTCTCCCCAAATCCAGTGCCCTTTTGCTACAAAGAATGTGATTTGAAACTGTGGGATTGGGCTACTGGCAATATTCCAACGCTCAATGTAAAGGAGCTTCCAAGTTTCAATCCTGTCTCTGTGGCCTTGGACAAGCTTTTAAATAACCAGCCATAGTATCTTCCATGTTTAAAGTGAGGCTAACACTGTATCATTTCTGGAGTTATGTGGATTAATTAGTAAATCCTCAGCTAATATTAGAGATGAAAAAAGCTAGGATGACGACACCTTCTCGTTCTTGGATGTTAAAAGCTAATGAGAAATGAGACTTGCCGAGTGTCTGCAGACCAGTGGAACTATAAAAAAAGAAAAGAGAAGGGGCAGACGTGGTGCACAGAGTGGTCACACTCACAATAAATTATAGAAAGATCTAGTTTCCACTTCCAAGTCATAGTCTATGAAAGTGGAATTATGGCTACAATGAATGTGGCATGCTCATTCTTGAGGTGCTCCACACTGCACATTACAGCATGGTGAAGAACACAGGTCATGGGGAGGCTTTTAAAGACGTCTTATCATTGATCTTCTGCTATTACGAGCAATGTATTTACTTGGGTCCACTGCCACTGACTAATTATGAGGTCATATGAATATGTCTTAGTTTGCTTATGTGTGAAATGGGGCAAACAATAACTTTTACCTCATGCGTCGTTAAGAAGATTGAGTTATACCATTATATGTATATTGCTAAAATACATAGTGTATTTTTAAGTGCTATCTAATGTTATTGTTATTCCCAGAGAGATCTAAAATGAGCTTAAGGCAAAGAGACAATACAAATTATTCAAGGAAAACATCTGAATATTCTTAATAGGGAAAGTTTGAGGAACTATGATAGGGAAGGAAAAATAAGAACTTACATTTAAGGTCCATACAGAAATCCCTATGAACCTTAGTGGAAAGAGGTAGGCTTTAGAGTCAACCTGGGCCAGGATCCCCTTTCCACTACTTACTTATCT
>VMDR010016542.1:0-21057 GCA_007922815.1 Macrotus californicus
TAGAGTATGAGTGTATTCTAGCTTTTTCTGCCAAAATTCTCAAAGAACTTTCTGTATTACATGTTTATTTCTTTGCTTTATGTTTCTGTATAATCTGTTTTATATTTTCTCTACATAATCTGTTTTCTATATTCTAAAAACTTTATCAAGCATCTCTCAAAATAAATACTAATAATCACCATGGTGCTGAATCCAACCAATTATTCCCATCCCCTCTTACTTGACATCTTAGTATGGTTTGGCATGGTGATCTACCTCTCTCTTTTTGGAAATCTTCTTGTCCTCTGTCTACACTACAGTAGATCACACGATCGCTTTTTCTTTTATCACTGTGCACTTTTCTCTCTTATTAAAAGCCCACCTTCTCCATAAATCCACAAGATGTCAGAGTTCCTCAACTATATTTGTTCCAGCAATCTTTTCATTTTCACTGCATGTGATCAACCTAGGTAATGACATCCACCTCCACAGGTGTAATTGCCTACATGTTTGTGCTTCCAAATGTATATACCCAGTTCTGACATTCTTCCAATCTGTAAACCCAGTTGTCCATGTGTTCTTTTACAATGTTTATTTGGATGGCTGACACATCTCTAACTAGTAGGTCAACAGAAACGAGCTGTTCCCTGCCTGTCATTCCCAAACAGGATCTCCCAGGAATCACTATTTGAATAAACTGGAGCACAATTTACCCAGTTGCACAGTTGGAAACCTGTTACATTTGGTACATAATGTACCAACTCTAACATCCAAATCCACTAATCACATGGATTATTTTATCTAAATACATTGAGTTATTCCTATCACCACTGCCACTTCACCAAACAAAATCATACGATACAAAAATATTCTCGTCTTTCAGTAAGCCTATTAGAATAATATTTCCCAGTTTTTTTTTTCCACCCAGAATTCAGGTTTAATTTTATTACATCGAAATCTGACTTGCTATTTAATTACTGAGAAATCTTCAATAACTTTCTATTACCCTTATGATAAGCCAGCACCCTTAAAATAGTCTAAGACCTTGTATAAACTATGCCTTATATGATATGCATGTGACAATTATTATTAAATTCTTACTATTAGTTATGAGCAAAATTATATCCAAATCCTGCCCTCAATAAGTTTGATTAGAAAAGGAGAACTACATTAATCAAATAATTCTACAATCAAATGTGAAAATGCAACTATGAACAGTATGAGAAAAGTCCACAGACCTTTGTGAACCTGTGATAAAGGGATTTGATCTGGGCATAGCAGTGAAGGAAGCCTTGATCAGTGTTAAACATGCTTGAGCAGAAAGATCAAGAAATTACTAGATTTTTAAAAAATGAAAATGACTACTCCATTAGAGAATATCATCATGTTCAAAGCATAGAAAAGATTATTTTGATCCTTTGCAGACAGAAAACATACTTTGTTTGGAGATACACACACACACTTCATGACCTACATATTTATTGGTGTGCACTGAAAAAGTGAATATTCTGCTGTTAGGTGCACTGTAACATATATTGTGAACAGCTTAGTGAAATTTGAACTGTAAGTATGGATTTGTTTATTTCTCCTTGCAATTCAGCCACTTTTTGATTTATGGATTTTGATGGTCTCTTATTGGTGTATATAAAAACTTATTAACTTCACATGATGAATTGACCTCTCTATCATTATGAAACCATTTTCTTTTTTTCTGGTAATATTTTTTTCCTCCGAATATAGGCATACATCATTTTATTGTGCTTTACTTTATTGTACTTTGCAGACGTTGCATTTTCATCAAGATCAAGGCTACATCCTCTACCAGCAAAAAGATTACACCTTGTTGAAGTCTCAGATGGTTAGCAATTTTTAACAATAAACTATTTTTAAATTAAGGTATGTACATTTTTTAGACATAGTGCTATGGCACACATTATAATAGACCACAGTACAGTGTAAGCACTTTTTTTTTATTGTTATTGAAGTACAGTTGTCTCTATTTTCACCCCACCACAGCCCCGGCCTGAGCACAACTTTTATATGCACTGGGAAAACAAAACATTCATGTGACTCCCTTTATTGCGATGTTCACTAAGGTGGTGGTCTGGAACTGAACTCAATCTCTGAGGTATGCCTGTGTGCACATGTATTCTAAAATAGCCATTCCTTCATTCTTTTCATTAGTATTGGCATGGTATATTTTCCCATCCTTTTACTTGCATCTATTTGTCTTTATATGCATTGCATTTCTTAATATAATTGCTTTTTGTATCCAATCTGATGATCTCTACCTTTTGTGAACCTAAAGCATTTTCATTTAACGTAGTTACTCACGTATTTAGGCTTAAAGTCTTTCATTTTGCTACTTGTTTTGTATTCCTCTTGCTTCTTTTTTCTTCTTTTGAATTAGTTAACTATTATTTAGACTTTTTTATCTCCTTATTAACTTATTAGCTCTCTTTACTTTGTTATTTTACAAGTTGCTTGTATTAGTTTTCTAATGCTGAACAACAAATGCCCACAATTTAGCCTCTTAAAATGATACACATTTGTTATCTGTTTCCATGAGACAGGGTTTTGCATTCTTCTCATAAGGTTGCAATCAATGATATTAACTGGGCAGTATTCTTTTCCGGAGGCTCAATTAGGGGAGAATCTATTTGCAAGCTTGCTCATATTGTTTGCAGAATTCACTTTCTTGTGGCTGTTTGACTGAGGGCCCCATCTTCTTACTAGTTGTCACCTGTTCGCATCTTTAAGGCCAGCAGGAGAATCTCTTTCTTCAATTTGCAATTGAGTATTATATAATAGTGTTATGGGACCTCTGCCTGATAAGTAGCCCGCCTAATCAAGAGAATGATATCTCATTATCTTTACTATATCCTCTCATTTAAAAACAACTGATAGCCCATGACAGGTTCCACCTACACTCAAAAAGATTATATAAGGGAGTGAGTCACTGGTGGCCAACACAGGACATGTTGACACCACTGCTTAAGAGATTGTAGTAACACAGCTTGTTCACCACTTCCACCTGATACAAGCTTGGCATAACTATAAAGATACATAATTTACTTTCATTTCTTCTCTCCCCCACTTTGTGCTACATTTTACTTTTGCACATTGTAAATCCCACAACACATGCTATTTTTGTTGATACAATTCATTTATTATTTTTATAAAAAATAAGTATCAAGAAAAGCATACACATTACCCAAAGGTATCATTTCTGGTACTTTTTCACTTCCTTGCATACATTTGGATTTCAATGAAATGCTGTTTTCCTTCTGGTAGATCTGCTCATGATAAATTGCTTCAAGTTTTTATGCATAGATGTCTTTAGTTAAGAGAGATGTTCCTGTATGTAAAAAATCAAGGGTGACTTTTTTTTAATCCTAATAGTACTTTAAATATGTTATTTCACTGTCCTGCCGTTGTTGTTAACAGTTTGATCCACTTGCGTCTTGCTTTTAAGATTTGTTAGGTGGCTCGAGTGCAGTGACCAGCTTGGGGCTAATTATTCCCTATTAATAAGGCACGACCTGAGTACTCTACCCAGTGCCTCACGGATTAAGTTTCCCAGCCTAACTGGTGGATACAGTCACTATTTCTGACCCTAAACAGCTCTAGAAATACTTGAGACTCTTTCTGGACAGTGTCCTCAGACAATACCCAGTTCTCAGCTGAACACTTGAGAAAACTGTAGAACTGAGTTCTCTCTCCGAGCAACTCCTTTTTCCTACACGCTGCTCAGAACGTTACCTGTCTTGACCTCTCCAGAATATCAGCTTAATCTTGTCAACGCAGGTAATCCGCTGGGCTCTGCTTGAGTTCTTTCTACCTGCATTGCATTCTGGAAATTTTTTAAAGGCAGTAATCTTTTTGAGCTAGATATTTGTTCCCTGTGTCTCCAGGATCACTGTTCTCCGTTACTGATGCCAAGCGTCTTGGAAGACAGATTCGGTGTTCTTTTTCTTCCTAGGAGTTTTTTAAAAACAAAACTAACGCTGAACGTTTCCCTTAAAACCTAAACTCATTGCAATGCTTCTCCCTCCGGCACAGAGAAGCCAGCCCGACTCCGCCAAGTGAATTAACGCACCACCCCCGGCTTCCAGCACCGCCTACAGGCTAGCGCGCAAGCGCAGAACTACTGCGCACCCGTCGGACCATCTACAACTGCGCCTGCGCCAGACCGTACCGCGCGCAGAAGCGCGAATCCGCGCTTGCCAATGAGAGCCCACGATGGTCCTTGATTCCCTCCCATTAACCGGGTGACCAATCGCCCGCTCCGGCGCGCAGTCGGCGGTGGATCCAAACAGGAAAAGGTGTTCGGGGAGCTAGAGCTGAATCGCGGCGGCGCGGGGAAGGATGCAGGCGGAGGAGACTGCGGCGGAGGCTGCAGCCGTAGAGTAAGTGTCTGCCTCCAGGTGCCAGCCGGGGCGGACCGGGGTGGATCTTGCGGGTCCCCGAGTACAAATGACAGTTCCTTGGACCCTTTACAGCTGTTCAAGTTTGATTCCGCGGTGGTTGAAGTGATCCTGACCCCAGACCCCAGCCTTAGGATCTTAATATGCTTTACCTCTTTCCAGAGGTACGGCCTGCGAGGGACTGTCCGTAACTCCCCACGACTGCACACCTCCCGGGGGTGTGTCCGGAAAGGGGACGGGTTCATCCCTGTCAATCGTCCCATCTCTTCGTAGGCCGCACTGCCCTAACAGAAGACTCTATATCCAGGAGAGATTCCTGGAAGGGCCATTTCATTTCTGTCTCCCCTGTCTCACACACTGTCCAATTGGGTTATTTTATGTGGATCCCTGCCTCCTAAGGGACCACTACAGCTCCTTTCAGGGAAGAACTCAAGAGAACCTAGATCTTGACATCTAGATCTCTGTTCGAAGCCCCTCCCCAAAGTTAGTGCTCTCTGCCTGGTGGGCACCCACTGTCCATCAGTTTTCCCCTAATTTTTTTCCTCTCCATGTACATTTCCCTTGACTCAAATGGTTTCTTTTCAGTGAGACACTTGCCACCCCACACTCCTTATTCCCCTGTCCTGCTCATTTTTTCTCATGCTACATATTATCTCCCTATGTCCTCTGCATACACACATTGTTCCTGGTCCCAGATGGCCCTTTTGGACTGTGTGTAGATCCTGGTCAGAGCAAGACTCTCAGTACTGATGTATTCATCTACATATGTGCATCTGTACAAAAGTTCTCCAGAACTAGTAAGCCAGGAGTCTGCAGTTTTCCCCGTTTCCTTGCCCCTTCAGGGCCCTGGCCAAGCTGGCAAACATCCTGGAGCGGAAGGGCCGGCAGGAGGAGGCAGAACTACCCGGACAGATCCTGGCTGAGTTTGTGATGGTATGTTCAAGATGGTAGCCAGCTTTTAAAGCCAGGGATTGCTCCTGGGTGCTTCTCTTGAGGTACTGGGCAGCATTGGTGGTGAGCAGACTGGAAGTCAGCCTTGTTGGCCTGTAGTACAAGGAGGTAAGGATGTTTCCTGGCTCTTCCCTCTCTCTGAACAGGATTCTCGAAAGAAAGACAAGCTGCTCTGCAGCCAGCTTCAGGTAGTAGACTTCCTGCAGAACTTTTTGGCTCAGGAGGACACTGTCCAGGGCCTGTACCCCTTGGCTTCTGAAGACACAAGCCGTGAGTAGTCAGGGGGTTGGGATTGAGGCTGCTCTGAGTGGGGAAGGAAAGGAGATGTCAGTCCGGTCAGCTGTATAGCTGATGGAAAGACTGAGGCCCCAGTGTTTCAGGCTAGCAGGCCAAACTTTACTCAAATCCTCATTCTGGTGGCTTATCTCAGGACAGAAGGCAACTGCAGCCAAGGAGCAATGGAAAGAGCTGAAGGCTACCTACCAAGAACACGTGGAGGCCATCACAAGAGCCCTGACCCAGGCCCTGCCCAAGATGGAGGAGGCGCAAGGAAAGCAAGCACAGCTCCAAGAGGCCCTTGACCAGCTCCAGGCCAAGGTGCACCAGGGTGAGGGAAGGGAAGGACATTCAGAGAGGAGGAGGGAAAGGGTAAACATACTAGGTTGGACCCACTGTCCACATCCCAAAATGCAACCAGGAAAATACATTCCTCTCTCCTTGTCCCTATTCTTGGCTTACCTGCAGAAGCAAGTGGCAATGGAGAAACTCAGAGCAGCCCAGAAGCAGTGGCAGCTGCAACAGGTGGGTCTATTCCCCTAGGAAAATACCTCTTCCTACCACTATGCTGTTGCCTGGACTAAGTCCTGGAGAACCTTTGTCTCCTTTCTTTCTGTGAGGCATTATAGTACATGTGGTTACCGACCCGGACTTGAAGCACCACTTCTTAATAACTCTATGACCTTGGGCAGTCGCCTGACTTTCTGTGCTTCTGTTTCTTCTGTGATATGGAGAAATATTAGCACCTACCCTAAAAAGATATTAAGATAATTAAGCAAGTAATACAGCAAGTGCTTAAAATGTATCTGGCACATAGCAAACTAATCATCATCTTTGTGCCATCTAGGCTGAAGGGATTAGGGGAATGGCAGTAAGACCTCAGTATCTGGTGAGCCATGTCTGCATTCTCACTTCTGGTAGGAGAAGCATCTACAGCATTTTGCAGAAGTTTCTGCAGAGGTGAAGGAGCGTAAGACAGGAATTCAGCAGGAGCTTGAACGGCTGAATCAGGAACTTGGAACCCTGAAGCAGCAAGCAGAGAAGGAGCGGGACAAGCTGCAGAGGTGAGACTGGGATCATGGGCTGCAGGCCCAGGGTGGTCCAGCTGAGGTTCCTCCCTTCTCACTGAACTCTTCTTTCCAGGCACCAGATTTTCCTCCAACTGCTGTACACATTACAGGGTAAGCTGCAATCCCCTGAGGCAGAGGCAGAGCTGCCACAGCACTCAGATCCTCCTGAAGCCAAGCCCCAGGAGCAGAACACTGGAGATGCCATGTGAAGAGATGGGAGTGTGCCCTCCAAGGTGAATGAGAAATGGGATAGATGAGCAGGGAGGTAGAGAATCTGGGAGATGGGCCTTACCTTGCTGCTCCCCAGGGTCAGTGGCCTACAACCTGCTGGAATTGCAAGCTTGCCATGGCTTCCTGGGGAGCAGCAGTATAGGAAGGGATCCAACCCAGGGCCTTGTGTTTCTGGACTGCTGAAATGGAGGGAGGGAGCACCTCTGGTCTGCCTGTCTGTATGAGCTCTGCTGTTCTTGGTGTTGTGGGAAGTGGGGAGGAGCAAGCAGTTTATTTTGTGGTAGAAGCTTAGCTCCTCATCCCCATGCCCAGCCTACCCTGGTCTAACCCCTCTCTTACTCTTTCCCAACCCCCTTGCCCCACCCTCATTATAGGTGGACAGTGAACTTCTGAGTACAACCTGAGATCTGACTATGACCCAGCGCGGGGGCAGGCCCTGGATTCTGTTGATTAAAAGCCCCGGAACTCTCTCAGTTGCCTATTTGTCTATTTATCTTCATATGGTGGTGGGAAGTGCCATATTCAAAGGCCAACAACATGACAGGTGCTGGGACTGGTGTGAATTTAGAGGGTACAGATGGGTAGCGGGCCCTGGCCTGGGGCCTCAGGAGTTGCTTGCCAAGTCAATACGATGCAAACATGCTGAGCTTAATTTGGGAAGAGGAGAGAATGCTTTATGCAGGTGGTTAGATATAAGAAGATCATTTTAATCACTGATCTGAATGTTTATTGAAGCCCTGCTATGTGCCAGCCCTCTTGCTGTGAACTGGAGCTACTAGTCCTTGGCCCTGGGGAACATAATGAGCATGAACAAGGAAACAGATTAATAAGATGATTTCAGAGTGTGGTAAAAGAGGGTAGCAAACTAAAACTAATATGATAAAGAGCAGTACTGAGAGGATATAGAGAAGAATCTATCAGGACCAGCCTGCGTCTGAGCTGACATTTCCATTTGTGTGTGGGGGTGTGTTCCTGTATCTGTTTTTGTTGTTTTTCAATTAGAGCTTACATTCAATATTATTCTCTATTAGTTTTCAGATGTACAACATAGTGGTTAGACAGTCATGTACTTTACACAGTGGGTCCCCCGAGGATTTCAAGTACCCAGCTGGCCCCATACATAGTTATTACAGTGTTACTGTGTTTGCCCTTTTCAGTATCCATCCCTCTTTGGAGCTGTTACTAGCTGTGTGGACGTTGGGGGGCGCTGCTGTGTGTGAGAGAGTATCCCTGATTGGGTGTGTGGGAACTGCTCTCCAAGAAAAAGCTAGTGGGGTACTCATTCTCCATAGGTGTGAGAAAGACTTATCCCTTTGAGAAAGAGACATGGCGTCCCTTGTTTGTGGTGAGAGAGCTTCAAGAAGTGTTGGTTCCTCTCCTATCTCAGACTGGGATACCTTCTCTCAGTTGGTGACTGAGCTCCCTGTGCATGCTATGCTGATGGTTTGCTCTGCTTTTCTGAGGTGTCCCTAGTTTCCCCTCACATTGTTCTTATAAATGTACTAGCCCCATTTTTAGGTATGAAACAGGACAGATATCAGAGGCCTTGGAGGGCCTACATCACGACTGACCAGGGGGGTCAGTGAGGATTGAGGATGCTCTTTTAAGGAGCACATGGGTGCCCAGAGAGCCTTTCTCCTCCCACCCATCCTACCCCCTATCATATGGTCTCTGCCATAGCTCTCTCTCTTGCACCCCAAATACTCAGTCCCATCCTCCCCTCTCTTCCTACTGAGTAGGCTCTCCTACCCCTAGTCTGGCTTCTTTTTCTAGGCTCATATACTCTGAAATTTTTGCAGTATAAAGGAGACAGCAAGAATGTATCCACCCTGGAAGGGAATGTTTACCAAGGGACTGGGGGTGTGGTTTGGGATGGGGTGAAGCTCCCTGCTCGTGCACACATGGTGGCTGATGGAAAGTCAGTAGGGAAGGGAAGACTCCATGGAGCTCACAGGCTGGGGTGCAGGATAATACCCTGACATACTCTAGGCCAGGGGACTTAGAGGTCTGCAAACTGCTGGGAACCAGATTTCTCTCAAGGTGTATGGAATGAGTCAGTTCACAGTGAAGCCGAAGAAGAATGGAGGCTTGAATATCTTTTTCAAATCCCCTGAATTACCTGTGTGTGGCTGGAGCCTTCCCTGGGCAGAAGTGTCTTGACTAAAAGCTCAAGAATTAGGATTTATTTTCAGATAGAAGCCAGATTTCAGCTTCCAGCTCTTCTCAGTCTCCTCTAGGTTCCCCTAAACCCTCTCCTTTTCCTCCTTCATTGACGCTTGCACAGGTAGACATGTGCAAGAAGGAACCTGTCCTTGAGAAATTACAAGCTCTTACACAAAGACATGGAGACTTGGGAGTCCACAGCGACTGCTGAAAAGGCCCTGCTGCCACCAAAGATTTTCTCTTCCTCTTGTCCCGCCAAAGGAGGGACACAGAAACCACAGAGAGCACAGGGGGCCGGAGACCAGCCCTGAGTCAGCACAGTCAAGACACTGTTAGGCTGCCTTGGCCAGAAGAAGCCTTCTCTTGGATAACTTAAAGTGAAGAGTAAGCTTGTTCCATTTAATGAATAGGAAGACGTTCTTTTTCTATTTTCTGTAAGAATAATTTTTTTAAGAACATAGTAATTTTTCTTTGTGGTGGAACATTCTTCTACTTATTCTAGTTTTAATTACACATTTTTTAGGTATTATATTTTTCTAAGAACTTCTTTCTATTTTTTACATTTATTAATGTGAAGTGGTCATAATCCGTTTATATCTGCAGCTGGTTTTAGGATGGCCTAATGTCATATTCCTGATTTTCTTGTGCCTTATCTAATCTTTTCCTTGATCCATCTTTTCAAATGCTTGTTCATTTTTAAATATCCAAAGATTGTCTTTTTATATTTGCTATTGTGTGTTTATTTTGGTTCATTTATGTGTTGTGATATCCTGATAATTTCCTACCCGCATACATGTACACACAGAATTGGGTAAGATAAGTATATAATTTTCTTTTGTTCCCATGGAAAAATAAACCTCAGAAAAGAAATATCCTTATCTATGAAGAGACGAATTGTCCAGATCACTGGTTGTTCACCAAACCAACATAGCTAAGCTGCCTTTCCTACCCTCCTTTAGAGTTAGGTGTGGCCCTTGTGGCTGGAGTGGAGCCGAGCAGATGGGCGCTGAAATGATGTGTAGTGCTTATGGGACCCTCCCTCACACCACCTTCCATTTTTCCCTGACTTCTGGCTGAATGAAGAGGATACTTTGCATCATGAGGAAGGTAGACACACAAAATCTGGGGAGCCTGAGTCCTTGCCACTTGGAAGGAAACAGACTGAATAAAGACAACTGTGTGGGACCATTGTATGAGTAAGGAGGAAAAGTTTTGTACTAAATGAAGCTACTGAAACATTGAGGCTGTTATATCAGACACCTTAAACCTGGATTCAGTTGAGATTTGTCCAGGCAAATATCTCAGGAATTACCCCTTTACCTTTTGTGATAATTAAACATTTGTTGAACGAGAAAAAGCCACTTCTCAAAGGATCATCTCAAAAAAAACTGGACGCTGCAAATGGAATGTTTGTCAAAGGTATGTATAGGAGTTTCATCTAATTCTCCGTTTCCCACTAAACACGTCTGATTTGGAGCAATGACTGGTGAGATGTTTAGAACTTAAAATATATAACCAATCATAAAATATTCCTGTGTTCTTAGGAAAACTAAACAGTGAATCATGTTGCCTCACTAAGAAAGTTTATAAACCCTCTTAACATGGGTTTTTAAATGAATCTTCCCTGTACTGACCCCTGTTCTAAACACCAGGCCAAAGTTTTGTGCGGGAGGTTTGTAACATGCTGCTTACACTGTAAAGCAGGGACACTGCTAAATGTCACTCAGTTTGGTATATTCTATCTTTTTGGGGAGAGATTTGTTTACTCAGCTGCAGCACTTCCTTTGCTGTGAGTCATTTAATGATGCACATTTACATACGTGTTCTCCCCTTTTTACTTCTCACATCTCTTGCAGTACTTTATCTCTTACTTTTTCTTTAGTCTAGCGTGAGGATTTATAAGCAGGTGAATGAATCACCATTATAACTGGTTCTCAAAATTTGTTGTTAAAAAGTGCTTGCAGTGTCGCCGTTCAGTGTTGTGAGGGAAAATGTTGGCTTTCGACGTGGTATTTCCGTCTAATCTGAGTATCTCAAGCAAATGGAAGAAAAACTTTAAGTAAGAAATGCCTTGATTGCATCTGTTCCTAATTGGTGCTCTCATTTGTATTATTTTCATTCTTTGTTTTTATAACCATTTAATGGGGTAGGTATTTATCAGCAGTTAGAAGTTATTTAATAGACAGTAAAACTTATAATTATTATCTTAAAATATGAAACGTATCTGCAATGATTTGACAAACCTTTAAAAAGCAATGTATTTATCATAGCTATCTTCGGCATATCACAAAAGCAAAACGCTTGTTGGGTAGCAGCTAGGAATGAGTGGCCAGGCGGGAAACAAAGCAGAGCCCTTGCCATTACAATCTAACAAAGAACTTATACAGGAGGCTAGAAGCAAAAGGGAGACATGTCTCACCAATTCAGCATTCCTGAGCCTGGTTGGATAAGATCGCCAGGTGTCCGGAGCATGACAAGCAAAAATAGCGCAGGAGAAAGGGGAGTCAGACTGCTGAAAACGGGGGTCTTCTGCAACAATCTCACTAAGATTGCCAGATGTCCTGAACATCACAAGCAAGGACTACTGGGGTGGAGGGAGGGAATTGTTCCTTGAGATTCCATGCTGAGAAAGGGAGACTTTCTAACGACTTCACTGACTAGACAGAAAGCCTTTACTAATTGAAAAAGACTTTGTATTAATCCCAAGGTCTAGAAGGGGAGAAGGAGGGATACCTCTGGAAGCTGGCTAAGGTATATAACCCTCAGACCCCAGTGGTCGGCATACTTGGATTAGCTAAGTACCCACTTGTAGCCTTGGCCCTGGTTTATAGAACAAGCTTAACTGTTGTACTAACAAATTTGCTAACAACTTTATTTCCTCTATACATGGGGCATTTAGACTTGCTGGGTGTCTGCTTGCAGCTTTGTGCTGTATGTGTTTCCTAAATAAACTCCCTGTCTCATTTGCACTATACATGTTGTCTCCTGCTTTAATTCGTCTTTTGTAGAGGGAACAAGAACTGAGCAACAAGCTGGGGTGAGCGGGGTGACTCTCGTCTCCTCTTAACAAGCCAAAGACTTGTTCCTCTGTGCTGCTTCTGCACCCTGAGCATGCAACCACCTGGCACTCACCCTATTTTATGGAGAAGAACTGTTAATATTTCTAATTCTGTGCTGTTTGTCTTTTCTATCCGTGTACCATTACTAAAGAGTACAGAGTTTATTGTGTGATTTGTAGTCAAGAGTTGTTTCTTCCCCCCCACCCCTGCCCCCACACACAATTTAAAATTGCAAATGAATTAGAGCAGATGAAGCCTTCAAAGAAATCTCCAAATAAAGTTGGGAGGCTTGTTGCACACTATAATGCAACATTTTAAACTATATAGATGTTGCATTTTTTATTGTAGAAAAAGGTGCACGACAACATTGACCATTTTAACCATTTGTACGTCTACAGTTCAGTAGTACTAAGCACATTTGTATTGTACAGCCGTCAGCACTGTGCATTCCCAGAACTTTTTCATCCTCCCAAACTGAAATTCCATACCCATTAAACAATAACCCACCTCTTCTCCCTCCCCCAACTCCTGACGAACACCATTCTGATTTCCTTCTCTGTGAATTTGACTACTCTAGGTACCCCAAATAAGTGGAATTGTATAATAATTTTTCTTTTGTGACTGACTTCTGTTACCATAATGTTTTTAATGTTCATTTATAGTGGTACATATCAGAATTTTCTTTATTAAGGCTAGCAAATATTCTACCTATGTATATACCACATTTTGTTTATCTTTTTATCCATCAATGAAGACTTACGTTGCTTCACCTTTTGGCTGTTGTGAATATTGTTACTATGAATATGGATATGCTATATCCATATGTATCCATATGAGTCCCAGAGTATAGAGTCCAGAAGTGGAATTGCTGGGTCATATGGTGGTTCTATGTTGAATTTTTAAAGAAACCACCACACTGTTTTCCACAGTGGCTATACCATTTTACATTCCTACCAGCAATGCACAAAGGCTCCATGGCCTTACAAAACTTCTTGATTTTTTTTGTTTTTTTGTTTTTGAACATTAGCCACCCAAGTGGAGATGAAGTGGTATCCCATTGTGGTTATGATTTGCATTTCCCTACCAATGAGTGATATTTAGCATCTAATCATATGCTAACTGGCCATTTCTTTCGAGAAATATATTTTTAAGTCTTTTGTCTATTTTTATTTTTTTTACTTATTGATATTAGATCAAGAGAAAAGAGAGAGAGAGACAGAGAGAAAAATCTGTTTGTTGTTCCACCTATTTATGCATTCATTGGTTGATTCTAGAATGTGCCCTGAGAGACGACTGAGCCAGCATCCTTGGTGTATCCAGACAATGCTCTAGCCAACGGAGCTACCCAGCCAGGGTGAGTCTTTTGCCTATTTTTAAACCAGGTTGTGTTGTGTTGAGTTAGAGGGACTCCCTATATATTCTTGATATTAATCCCTTAAGGTATATAATGTGTAAATATTTTCTTCCATTTCACCAGTAACCTTTTCACTCTGTTCATTATCTCCATTGATGCACAAATATTTCACATTTTGATAAAATCTGCCATCTATTAGATGTTTGTTTTCTTTTTGTTACTGTTGTCTTGCTCTTGGTATCATGTATAAGAAACTATGGCCAGTTTTTCTTCTCTGTGTTCTAAAAGTTTTTTAGTTGTAGTTGTTCAATTCAAGTGTTTCATCATTTTGAGTTATTTTGTATGTCATTTAAGGTAAGAGTCTACCTTCATTCTTTTGCATGTGGATATCCAGTTTTCTAACACCATTTGTTGAAAAGTGCCCTTTCCCCCTTGAATTGTCTGCGTACATTTATCAAAAATGATTTGCAGGCATGTGAGAGTTTACTCTTTGTAACTTTGCTAGGTTTGTTTATTCTAAGAAGTTTTCCTTTGGAATCTAGGGTTTTCCACATGTAATATCATGTTATCTGTAAAGAGACAATTTTACTTCTTCCTCTCCTGTGTGGATGCCTTTTATTGCTTTTTACTATCTAATTCCTCTAACTAGGACTTCCAGGACTATGTTGAATAAAAGTGGCAAGAGTGAGAATCCTTACCTCATGTCTGATCTAAGAGGAAGAGCTTTCAGTTTTTAACTTTTGAATATGACGGTCACCATGTATTTTTTGCATATTATCCTTATTATGTTTCTAATATTTCTCGTTTATTGAATGCCTTTATCATGAAAGATTTGAATTGTGTCAAAAGCTTTTTTTGCATTAATTGAGATAACCATGTGTTTTTTTTGCTTTCATTCGGTCAATGGGGTGTACTTCATTCCTTGATTTTCATATGTTGAATCATCCCTGCATTCCAGGAATAAATTCTACTTTGTCATTATGAATAGTTCTCCTAAAGTTATCTTGCAATTGGTATGACAGTATTTTGTTGGGATTCTTGCATCAGCATTCATAAGAAATACTGGTCTGTAGTTTATTTTTATTTTTTGTTTATTTTTTCTTGAAGTGCCTTTGTCCAGCTTTGGTGGCAGAGAAATACTTGCTTATAGAATGAGTTAGGAAGTTGTCTTAGTACATTGAGACTGTTATAACCAAACGCCATAATTTGGATGGCTTGTAAACAACAGAAGTATTACAGTTTTAGAGACTGAGAAATCCAAGATCAAGTTGCCACAAAATTTAGTGTCTTGTAAGGGCCTGTTTCCTGGTTCACAGCCAGCACTTTATCGCTGTGTCCTCACACAGTGGTGAGGGCAGGGGTACTGGGGCCTGTTCTACAGTGCTGCTGATCCCCTTCCCGACGCCTCCTCCATCAACACCTGATAACTTCCCAAAGGCCCCAATACCATCACCTTGGTGAGTAAAATTTTAATATGTGAAATTTGAGGACACTAACAATCAATCTATTAGCAGAGGTATTCCTTCCTCTTCAATTTTTTGGAAGAATGTGAGAAGGATTGGCCTAATTTTTCTTTAAATGTCTGGTAGAATTCAATAGTAGCACTGTCTGGTGCTGGGCTTTTCTTTTTTGGGAGGTTTTGATTACTGATTAAATCAGCCTTCTAAAGATAGATTAATTACGATTTTCTGTTTCTTCATGATTCAGTCTTGTTCCTGTGTGTAAGTGTGTCTGTGTTTCAGTGTTTAAGTGAGGGAATTAGGCTTGGAGTTCCTTAGTCCACTATGTTGCTGACATCACTCTGTCACATTATTTTTACATTTGTGTTACTAACAGAATTGCTGCTTCTCCGTAGTCTCTAATTGATTTTCTTCATGTAAATTCCTTCATTCTTGTCAGATTCTTTTCCTCAGGATCCTCTGATTACGTTTTCCCATAGTGTCGAGGTAGCCATGTTTACTGAGTTTTAGAGGTGTTCCTCTAGACCCCATGCCCTTCCTAGCAGAATGCTGTCCCTCTGAGAAAACATCCACTAGCAAGTAAGGATTCAGCGAGGAGTTATGTAGTCAAATTCTAGTCTGCTTCTTTAAGTAAGCTATTTTTTAATTTTTTATCTTTTAAAGAAATTCAGTGATTTTAAACATATCTAAACTTTTGTTTTAGTACATACATTTATAGGTATTTTAAATCTGTTAGGTGCAAGGCACTTTCCTATGCAATCAAATGAGTACGAAGGCATTTCATAAATTTCCTCTTATGAGTTATATGTGCCACGATTTGTCCAAAGCCATAAACACTTTTATGTGTACAATTTGAGAAATGACACTTAAATGCTAACATAGAGGGTATTATTGGTTTCTGTAGTCCCTCACCAGTTTCCTCTACTGCTGTGGCTAGAACCAAACAGCACACACACACACACACACACACACACACACACACTCCATAAATACACTCAGTGAAGGTCTTTTGTTCACCACTACATTTTACTTTCATCAACATGAAAACTTTACATGTTTTTCCTACAATCAAGGGCTTCTGGGATGTAAAAAAAAAAATTCAAATACAAATGCCTCGAGAGCTATTCTTTAAATCACAGGCAGTAGCATAAAATAGTTCATGAATAAGAACTCACTTTTCTTGTTTTTCACCCGAGTGCTCTGTCACTTTTGCACCATTGTCTATGTGTGATTTTATCACTAAAATCAATGATTAACATATGCATCCCTTATCTTGCCTTGAATAAAGTCTGTATTTTACACTGAAGGCAATATGTTTTAATGCTGAGAATAGTGGCCTGGCTTTTGAGAAACATGGATTCATGTCCCAAGCATGGTGTTAGCCAGCACCAATGTTTGGGGACTCAGTTTGTTCATATGTACAATGAGAATGTTAGAGTAAATTATTTCTCAAGGTTCTTATATATCTAATCCTCCATTATTTTCAAATACAGATAGTCATTTAAATTTTGAAATTGGGTACCATAATATAAATAAGGACAAGAATGTTTGCATGTGTAATACCTCAGAAACATACCTACCTGAAGCATTTTGGAGTCCGCAGGAATACCCTACGTAAATAGTGAAATGGGCACTGGGATAAATTGTTAAACATAAGACAACAGAATCAAACGCTGAATCAAACACGTGCTGCACCAGGCTTTCAGAGAATGTTACAGGTTGTCTGTGAGATATGCCTCGAGGGTAAAGCAGATCACATCTCTGCACGTTTTCCTGGAGGGAATGTTCATTGCTGGCAGGGAGGGTCTTTGCAGAATGACAGTATCTGACACACCTTGATATCCTTCCATTCAGTCCTAGGAGACAATGGAACACATAAAAGTGGGCATTAAAACCTGACAGAGAAAGCCCACCCTTTCTAGAATGAAAGGAAATATTAAAGAAAAAAGAAAAGTGACCAGTATCAATGTCAATATAAAAAGAAACTTGCTTCACAAAGGTGGAATAACCTATATGTTTGTATGCAAGATCCACGCAAAAACCTTTTCACAAACTGGCCATTCACATATGAGACCAATAAGACTGCTTAATATTGCTTATTGCCAAAAAAATTGGTTGTTAGCCATGAAGAAATTCTGTTTCCATGAAAGGAGATTCTTATTTATTTTCAGAAACAACAAAAGTAAAGCACAAAATATACCTGATAGGGCTTATAAAAGCAAACAAAATGCTATGAACACTTAGTTTACTTTAGATATTAAAGATAGTCTTTTTGAGTAATTATGTCAAATAGTTATTTTGGTTAATATGTTTTTTGTTTGTTTAGAATTTACACATAACTGAAGACTTCCACCTTATAAATATCTAATGTACATTGCTTTTTATATGACATTTCCGTATGCTATGAAAATATACCATGCATTATCTTCTGTTATTTTCAGATATTTCACTTTTTCCACAGAGATGGTACTGCTAATTTATGTCACTTATTTCTGCTCATGAATGTCAGTATTAATAAAGAAAAGAGAACTGATGAATAATGAAAATGCTGAAGAGATCATTGATATGAACAAAATAATTCACAAAAGGTGAAAGTTTGTGAGCTTCTCAAAAGTATTTCATAAAAGTGAAGTTTACTTAAGAATTAAAATGCAGCAATTTTTGGCCATGATGCTCAGCCCTAACATTTGTATGACAGATGCAGGCAAAATACAGAAGACCAAGTATGAAAGAATGTGGCAGTATCATTCTGGTTCTAACTCCTATGGGAAATAACTGACGAAAAGACCTCTGGGAGAGGATTCTGGGAAGATGGCTGGGTAGGAAGCACCAAGAATTTGTCTACCCACCTAGAAAGCAATTGCACTGGTGGGATCTGTGTGCTATAACTATTTTGGAAATTTAGAGGATATTGAAACCTTACAACTTCTGGGGAAGGTTTGGATGGTAAATTTTCATTTGTTTTAGTCAATTTCAAATCTAAGCTCAGCAACAGCTACCTAACACCTAAGTTCAAGTCCCAAGGCAAGCATCTATGCACGTAGTCCTAGAGCAGCTGGCACATAGTTTGCAGAAGCCCGGGTAGGCAATAGGATCCTGCTTCCAAATATCATTAATCTGCCTTCTGTCTACTGATTCTGGCTCATGATTACAGAGGTGCACACACAGACATGGACAACCATGGTCATACAACCACCCTAGTGTTGCAAACTCCAACTCCTCTAGCTGAAGCAACTTATAGGAGCTTTCAAGGACTGGTATCTTTTGTATAAAAACCCCTTTATTCTCTTATTTTGCTTTTGGGAGTGAGACATTAAATATGAAGACATTCAAAAGCATCTTCATATGCAAGAAAAAGTCAAAAGTCTCTATGCCTGCCCAAGGAAAGGTACAGGCTCATGAAAGACCCCAGAAGACAAGTTTACATGTCAGGCTGACCTTTGGCATGCAGATGGCCTAAAACAATACAAACAAAATGAAGCAAATCTAATAAGCAGCAAATCCTGCGGGGGTTTATTTTTGTAGTGCCAGGATGGTTCAATGTGTGAAAAGCAATCAATGTGATATACTACATTAAAAAAAGAAAGACAAAAAATCATGTAAATTGAAGGAGAGAAAGCATTTGACAGAGTTCAACACCCTTTCATGATAAAAAAAATATTAAACTGGGAAAAGAAGGCAATTTTCTCAAAATAATAAAAGTCACATATGAAAACTCACAGCAAATGTCCGTGGGAAAGACTGAAAGCTTTTCCTCTATATCAGTGACAAGGAACTGATTTTGTTTAATAAAATCAGTTTTATTTAATATAGTGCTAGAAATTCTCACCAGAGAAAATAGACAAGGAAAAGAAAATAAAGCATTTAATTCAGAAGGGAAGTCATACAATTATTTCTGGTCACAGATAATGTGATGTTATTTGTAGAAAACCCTACAAATGTCACCAAAAGAACTGCTAGAACTAATAAATAGAATGAACAAAGTAGCAGGATACAAAGCCAATACATAAAAATCAGTTGCAGTTCTATACCCTAACAATTAACAGTTTGAAAAGGAAATGAAGAAAACAATTTCATTTATAATAGCATCAACAATATAAAATACTTAGGAAATAATCAAGGAAGTGAAAGGCCCCTACAATGAAAACTGCAAAACATTGCTGAAACTGAAGAAGACATAACTACGTAGAAAGACATCTCATGTCCTTGAATTAGAAGACTTAATATTGTTTACATGTCAGTATTACCCGAATGATCTACAGATTCAATTCAATCTATATCAAAATTTCCATGACACTTTTTGCAAAAATAGAAAAATTCATACTATAATTCATATGGTATCTCAAGGGAACCTGAAAAGCCAAAATAAACTTGAAAACGAAGAATGAAGCTGGAGAAATCACACTTCTGACTTCAAAGCTTACTCCAAGGCTCCTGAATTCAAAGCAGTGTGGTACTACCATGAAAACATACAATTGGATCAACTGAACAGAATATAGAGGCCGTAAGTAAACCCTCACGTATAGGGTCAAATAATTTTTGAAAAGGGTGTCAAGCCTTCATTAGCAATAATATTAAAGATTAGTAGGTCAGTCTAAACTTCACTTGTGTAGGTTGCAATGGCCTTAGACCACAGGTGGCAAACACAAGGCCCTCGGGCCGAATCTGGCCCTCCACCTTGTTTCGTCTCCCGCCCCCTGCATCGTGTTTCTACCCCACAGCAGCACTGAGCTCTCACTTAAGGAGTAGTTACATTTATACAGTCCTAAAATTACATTTGGCCCTTTGAAGGCAACTGTGAGGCTGATGTGGCCCCTGGTGAAAATGAGTTTGACACCCCTGCCTTAGACTATACCCTAAATGTCTGAAATAAGGCCTACTAGCCCCCTTAGAACTTATTCATAGGTCACTGATTCTGGGATCCTGGCAGGCGTATTTGAAGCAGATACTGCAGGTTGCTGCTGGAAGTTCTATTAATAATTGTTACCTTAAATTCTATATGAGATAACTTGAATATATTTAGTCCCAGCCTTTGTTGATTAGATTATTCAAAATGGCAGATGGAATAGCATACTCATGTCCATTTTGGAGTTCAGATAAAAATATGTAGGGCAGTTTTTGGGAGACACAAACTGCCATATTCCTGAGCACCCCTGAACATTTTTGCTGGGCTAGCCAAGAATGCAAGGCCCTGACCACTCTGCCTGGCTATTTCTCAGGATTGTGTGTGCAGCAAGCAACTTTGAAGAGTTAAGTAATATGTCAATCTAAGGGAAAGAGCAGGCTCTCTTACTGCCTCCTATAGAAGAGGTGGAGTCCCCGTGGTCGGTGTTCCTCAGATGCAACACAAGCCCACTAAACGTGTAACGTGCACAAGGCTTCTCCACATTGACCCTGTGGTAGTGCTTTGGGAGCAAAGGCATCTGACGCAGACATGATGCTTTTGCTACCTGCTGTGCTGTGAGTAATAAAGATCTTTGTTTCTGGAAAAACAACTCAACGGATGGCAGAAAAAACAAAAAATAAACAAACAAAAAATAAATAATAGTAAAATGTACAAAATGATAAGATAGAATTTAGTCCAGGTGATTGCTAAATATAGACTTTATTTGATAAAATGCAGAGGTCCTGATAATGAATTCTAAAATGATCCATGTTATAAGCAAGAGATAAACTCATTACATAAAAAGAAATGATAAAAGTTATGGAGTTGTCAAATGTTATATCAAACAAATAATTAGAAACACTACTGCTATTAAATATTTAATATGTGCCAAATATTTTGCTCTGTTATTTTGTATTTGTAAACTGTCACAAAATCTTGAAACAATTGATCTTGCCCACTTGTTGGAATGTAGCGATATGATGTCCATATTAATCTTACTTAAGGTTTGTAGAAAATGAAGCTGTGACAGCTCACATAATTTGTCAAGAACTTACACCAAACATACAGCCCAACTAGGACTAGGTCCAGGTGTTTTAGTCCTGACTTCCTCCTGTCTGCTCACCCACCTGCCTTCCCTCCTTCCCTCCTCCATGTAGTCCTTCAATTCTTCTTTTCTATCTTGTGCCTAACTCCAAAGCTGT